>JAYJMB010032412.1:0-35612 GCA_036873735.1 Pouteria campechiana
AAGGCGACCAATTCCGGTCACGTCGTTCCATTTGCATTTATTTCTTCCTCATCATTTCTTGAGCCCGATCTTCCGATCAAACAAAATGGTTAATTAAAAATCAGCATTCTAATTAACCCTAACTACTAAACAACCCTAGACCAGTACTAAAGGTTTAATCTAATAGCAGCTCTAAAATTTATAGAGATTGGTGAAGCTAAACAACATAAGCACTAGCGGTTGTATTTAATTTAATCAAATATTCTTCATAGTATTTAATAACTACAATAACTACAAATTATTAAACCCTAGTTGCTTCATAGATAATAGTGATCAAATAATTATGGATTTGATATCTAATCTAGAATAGATTATAATAAATAGTCAATTAGTAAGCCTCCTGGCAATTAAACACAACAATCATGAAAATAAACATAGAAGAATATTCAATACTCAAAGTATATCTTGAACAATTAAAACAAATTAGATCTCATAGTATATTAATTTTGAGGCTTCTATCTCTTTAAACGAAGAATAAAAGTTTAGCCACGCAAGACCATTAAATCATAAAGAAAGTAAAATGGAAAAGAGAGAAGAAGAAGATTTTCTGTCGAAAGCCACCAAAAAGTCTTTCTCAAACCCTGGCAAAAGAACCCCACCCACCCAAACCATAGAGAACTGCTATTTAAATAGAGTTAGAAATATGTAAAATTCATAAAATTCACAGAATCCAAAAAGTGTTAGCTGACGTTGGCGCCATAGGTCTGTTGTCTCTGGTGCTGTTTCGCTCCTTTGCACTTCATCCTACCTTTTACTTTCTTCCTCTCATTTTCCCTTTATACAGTCCTTATCTCTCAAAACTCCCAGCATGAAAGTTGTAGAACTTTTTCTTGTGTTTCTAGAACATCTTTAATCATCTCAATTGGAGGTTAGATGAGAGATTTATGCCTAAAATACAGAGTGATGCTGAAGTTATCCAAAATCTTTCAATTGACTTCTCTTTGCACTTAACCACTCCAATTATTCCCTAAATTAAAATATAAGAATAATGAGTATATTTAGGAATCAAATAGGTATAAAAGATTAAGTATTGAAGGAATAAAATATGATATTTTGTATTCTCATCAGGTATGGATGAGGATTATGAATATCCCAAGAGCAAGTCATTACAATATTATATATGGAATGAGAATGATTCCATAATATTATGCAATGATTATTTTATGCCTATATGGCATAATTATAATTTGATATATGCTACCTAGATATGATGGGAAGTGCCTGAAAAACATGATTGGGATATCAATTTGGATACGATATAATATAGGTTGTGCCTAAATGACCTTATTATGATATAAAGTGCCTGCATGGCACTATTATGGGTTGAGATATTAGAATGGCCTAAACTTGTTAGACATGAGCCTCATGAGTATATTCTCATGATTACTTTGTGATTTAATTGTTCATGTTCCGAGTTAGAATAGGCTAAAGATATTTTACTATTATTTATTATTCTGCCTACTTACTGAGTATGCCCAGATTCATGTCTTCTTATTCTCATATTTTTAATTGACAAGATATATAAAGAATCACAACTGTGAATTGGGATTGGTGAGCAAATGAAGACATTTCCTTATGGTATAAGGAATTATATTAGTAATTTCATCATGTATTTGTATAAATGGATTTAAGATTTCAATTGATGTATAAAAGAGATGTATTGACATGTCATAGTAGATTATATATGATGTTATAATTAGAAATGGATTTATATAATCCTAGTGAGGTGAATTGCCCTCATAATTGGTTTCGATCTTGGTAAGCAGCTATGGGTGGGGTTTGTTTTAGGGTTGGTGTTATAAAATTACAGTTATTGAAATTATCATTGTTTATGCTTATAAGTATGCCAGGTTTAAATTATAATAATACAGAGTAAACTTTGCCAAATTTTTGAAAGAATATTTTCCTTAAAAATCAGAAAATTATAAGGTAATGGCGAAACCCATAGGCCTCAGGGTGGGGTATTACAACAGGTCAATCAATATCTAATTGTTTACCACTATGACATTTAATTTTTCTTCATATTTAGCGTGGTCCATCTTTTTTATAACATTCCATTGTTATCTTTCACCTTAATAGTCAAAATTAGTTGCTCTAATGTACAAGAAGACTTGACTCGTTTGAATCCGTGGAGTTGATTGACATCTTACATTTTGAGCAAATGAAAATGACATTTGTTTGTTTCTCTTATTAAGAAGAATGTTTTGTTAGTAGATATGCATAATTTTGATGACAAACAAAACTTGATTAAGTTTATTACTAATGAAAGTCTGTCAAAATCTAAAATGTAGAAATAAGTTTAGAATCACCGTTGAAAACATGGAAGATAAAAGAACTATAACTTAGTTACTGAAAGTGTTAAAGATAGTTCAGACCGGACATAATCTTCTCAATACATCTCAAAAAGTCTGAAAGGAACATGCTCATTATCCCAAAACATTTTAGATGTGCTCCACAGATGTCAGTGCCATCTTTAGTCATGCAGAAATATGAAACTGAGATGCTAAGAGATCAACGCAATTTCAAACGTTATGAAGACCTTTTCAGACGTGCTTAAAACCACTTAAGAAGCATCCAAAAGATGACTACATCTAGAACAAATTGCGTAGCCAAGTGATTCTCGTCACTTCACACTATCTGAAATTTTATTTTAAATGTGATGAAACATCATTCCAAGGCACCAGTTGAAGAAAGCTTTGCCTAAAATTCAGACATTCCAAAGACAAGCTTCGGATGATGTGAAGCAACGACAGAGGAAAACTTCAGATGTTATGAAAACATTCACTCAGAAATGTTGAAGTTCGGAAGTAGAGATGTGGGTTTAAGACACTATGAATAATTAACTTTAGATGTTGTGAATCATTTCAGAAGGAACACAACTTCAAGTTGTTCAGCACTATCTGCCTCTTGAGACGTTTTGGAATTTTAACTTCAGATATTGCGAAGTAGCAACTGCATCTGAAGTAATGCCAATGACTCAATTTCAGATAGTTCGAAGCCATTTCAGATGTACTAAATACTTAGCTTTAGACAATGTGAATTGTCCAAGTTCTATTGATGGCAAAGAGGGTGGTGTAAGCTTTCATAGTTGTAAAACCCAACTAGAAGATGATGGATTTCAATAGGAGAAATTTCAAATATTCTTCTATATTTAACGAAGCTCACTTACCTCCAATAGCTGAAATTTAAAGTTGGTATAAGAGAAGAAAAGCTGAAATGAGAAGAACAATAGTTGCATTTTACTGAGCTCTAGCCTTCATTCTTTCTCTTACAAAAGAGAGCAGCTCAAAGCCTTCTTACAACAACTTTTTGGTACATTCATTAAGGTTTTCAACAACTTTCAGAAGGAACAATCAATTCTATGTTCAAGCTGACCAATCTTCCCCTGTGCTTTTAATGAAATAGTTTGTAAAGTGTATTTATTCTTTATGTTTTTATTTCTATGATTGCCTTGAGCTGGTATTGGAGACAAGACTCAAGAAGAGTTATACTGGTTTATTTGATTGTGTCTCATAGCTAATAGTTACATTGCATTCACGCCCCCTAGAGCTGGAATCTAAAATAGTATAGAGGAACTAGTTGTTATGCCCCCCTTGAGTTAGAATCAAGAAGAGTGCTAAATGCACTGGTTGTATTTCTATTATATTTAGATAGTGGAACCCAAGTCACTAGAGGAGAGTGTTTGGAAGAGTAGAGTAGAGTAGTTCAATCGAACCGCTATAAAAATTTCTGTTTGATTATTGATTGCTTGCATTGTGTTTGTTAAATTGCTAAAGGGGACTTTCATTCTTCAAGGGATTTAAGTAAAAATTTTTAACAACTCAACTTACCCCTCTTTTCTTGGGTTTTTGCCAAACCTATGGGACCAACATGTTTAACATTAGGAAGTAAAAGCCATATGAATTCCTTAACATGGGTGATTTACCTTTAATGAATTTCATTCATTTATAAACTTATTCAACTTTCATGAGAAGCCTCAGCATATGTGTGGCCCTTATTATATATATAATGGATTAAAGCATAATTTATGTAAGCTTGTTACTAGTATTTGACATTTAAATTATGGTTTAATATAAGCATATGGGGCATCAAAATGGCTGCATTTTCGGAGTAGGTTTGGCTACATAAAAATAGAAGAAAATGCAGCAAATTTCATGATTTTTGTATAGTGGATTGCATTATATGCAGCCAAATATTTTACAGCATTTAAAATAAATGCAGTGAAATGACAAAATTTTGGCTTTTTCTACTTGCGGTTGGCTGCAAAAATAAAATAAAATAAAATAAAATGCAACAAATTTGAAAATTTTTACATTTGGGTCAATTACGATAAGGCTTATGTAGCCAATAGGCAACAAAATTTTTTTTTTTTTGCTGCATTTGACCTAATGTAGCCAAATTTAGACTTAATGTGGACAAAATGGTGGCTAAATAAAGTGATTTTTGGTGTAGTGGCTAGCTACTTCTCAAGTCCCTGTTTACCATCAGTCTACACATGTCCCACTCCTAGACTTTTTTACTAATCCTACTAATTTGTTTATTCTGGGAATTGCTTTTTTAACCCTCATAACTTTCATACGTTCAGCCATGAGCTGCCAGAATTTCAATATCTAGCACGCCATCTAATTATTATTATTTTTTTATATAATATATATGATGTTTTCCAATGTAGCCATTTACTTGTTTTAAAATGTAAGGGCTTGTCCCTAATTGCTTCTTACTTTCTTCCGCTAAATTTTCAATTTGATCGGGTTGCCCATTGAGGAAATTTGACAATTCTGATTAATCACAATTTTTTTGGTTATTTATTCCAACCTCCCTAACTTGTTTTCATTGTACTATTCTCCATATTTGGTTGCTATAGAAATTTACACTCAAGCTTATTCGCATGTCAGCCATTTTATTACAAGATTTCGAGTACTTAATTTACTGATCTTCCTAATTATAAGCAGACTTATTTTTGTGTTGCCATTACCATGATGTTGGTGCTCATTCTTCTCACTTGTTATATCGACTAGAGTCAAGACTTCTAACTCCTTGTCCACTCACTTGGGCTTGAGACGGTGGAATTTACCAGGACATGGTAGTTACCTTCCGCTTTAAATTCCCAGAGGCATTGTTAGTCGACTATCTCCTTGACTTGATGTCCTTGGAGATTGTGGTTGTCTTCTAATTACAGATTATTAGTATTTTCGTATAAATCGCTTTTATAATAACAAATATTTAATTTATAGGCCAGACTAGTATTTAACGTAAACATGAAGACCGGATCCAAGTTCCAACACTGAACTACGCATAGTTAGTTCATTCTACCTTTAAAATATATTAGTTATTATGCATCAAAATAAAATGCAAGGCCAACCTGAAGAAATAGGGTAAAAAATAAAAATTCATTATAAAGCCATTATATAACAATATTTTGTATATAACAACTTGACTATCTATGGGGTTGGTCGATGCATAAAATATAATATTTATTATTTATTTCACAAATAGTTTCATCCTAAAAGTATTTTTCTTCCATAGTTTCATCATTTTGGCCAGTTATGTGCCCATTTTTAATATGTTTTGTTACAAAACGAATAAGTTATATTTAAAAGGGATATATATACTTTTACCCCCAATTTTTACTTATAATTTCACTTTTGTCAACTTTTTTCAAAATTTTTTACAAAGATACCAACAACTACACAAAAATATTACACTTTTACTAACTACGTTTAACATCTGTACAAATGCCCCAGCCAGCAGTTAATGCCATCATTTCTTCTTTTTTTTTTCTTTTTTTCTTTTTAAATACCAACAATGCTCTCATATTGGGATATGGTAGAGGAAACACGAAACGAAAGACAGGTAAAGAAGATGGGCCAAGATGATTTTATAACATGGGTGAACGAGTCCTCGGAGATGGACATGTAGGCAAAAATATAACACGTGGGCCAAGGAGCTCAAAAGATGAAATTCTTGAAGATGCTGGTGCATGGTTGGAGTTTTAAGGATCTGTAGAAGATTGACCTACGAAGGATGGCCCAAGTAGGCCTCAACTCTAGCATGCCTGTATCAAGAGTGAGATAAAGAGTTCAATGATGCCTCTAGCGTCTACATAAGAACTAGAGCCAATGAACTGTCGCTGCCATCTTGTACAGACTCGTGGCAATGGGTTTGTTCTAGGGACATTCAATTAGGTGAACGGATTGAACACGTTTGGCATGCAGGACTGTCAGAATAATTGCAGTTAGTAGCAACCTCACTGAATTTTTATCCCTAGTATAAATTGATTCTGCCGTGGACCTGTGGTAATCTTCTCAATCATCGTTCTTTCCAATTTCACCTTCTATTACAGATGGAAATTCCATACTATTGCCATTCGCAACCTGGGAATTCTTACTCCATATCCAATGAATTGCATGTGCTGATGACAATCTTCTTTTTTGTTTCCAGAATCTTTTGTAGCATAAAACGAGAAAAAAAAAAAAAAGCATAGAGAGAATCTATACTTGGATCTTCGATAGTTTCAGAAGTCTCCTTTACGTCCACTTTCCTGGCTTCTTTCTTTTGGTACCGGGCTCGGATATCGACCAAAATTCAGGGTCATCTTAGCCCAGCTAAAATAAAAAAAATAGGAGAAAGCCGAAAACAGCAGAAATGGACAAAACCAACCTGATGAAGTGGGGCCAAAAATGGATTCTCTCGAGAAAACAACCTTCCCATTGTTCACAGCAAAAATTCAGGTAGTTTCCTCACGCAATACTTTGCAATTGATGCTAAAGACTTGAAAAATTCGAACCCAATCCTAATAATGTTACCCATATTTGTTGGAACAAGCATATGCTTAATCTAATTGTGTGGCCTTTCCTACTTCTTTCCCGCTTCATATTGCGTACGTAGCTTCCTTTGATAGGTAAGAAACTACATTACACTTCTTCTATAAAAGAGTTTCAGGTTCATTCAACAGAGTCATTCGCTGTGAAAACTTCCTGATGAAATCTCCCCTCATTGGATGCTCTTGGGTTAAATAAAATCTACTCTTTATTCCTTTGCAATGACTTTCGCTGCAACAGGTATGTAATTCTCCTTCAAATCCAACAATTGTATAGAGCTTAGGTTATTTGATTGTTTGGGTCCTTGGATTGCTAATTTAAGGGTTAGATTGTGATTTTACCATTTTTTTAATAATGACATTTTTTCCAATATTTAAGCAAATCAAAGATCTATTTACACCATCTTGTAGAGCAATTCATGCTAAATCAGAAAACCCATATGCAATATTTAAAAGTTTTGGGAATTTATTTTATTTTATTTTCCAAAATTTTACGAATTAGAAAACTCATCTGTAATGGCCCGATCCATCTCGTTCGCGTAGACAACTGTCCAACATTTTGATCAGGCACGGATGAACCCCATGCCATGATCAGTGTGTGTGCTGATCAAACTTGGATTGGTGGTGGAAATTCACGCCACAAGGGTATTTGCTTTGGTCAGATGGGAGGGTTGAATTGAATCAGATTATCACTGGAACCATCTGATTTCTGCTTGACCCAAACCGACCATCTTGATGCTGCCCAATTAGAGTAGAAACATCCTTGACCAGACAATCTGATTTTAGGATTGTTGTAATCAGATTTTAAATTTTATTATCCAATTTCAGATATGTGTAGGTTGCCCAAATCAGAGCTTTTGAATTAGAAATCCATTAGATTCACATCTGATCAGGCAGGGAACGGGTCCAACAGCCATGCCAGCCACCAACCAAGCCAGATACACATTGTCAGCATGTCTAGCCCAGCTAGGCGATAGCGGGTAGCGATGGATGGTGTAGGAGGGGGGCATTGGTGGTCGTGGGCAATGGCGGGCAGATGATGGGCGGCAAGCTGTGGCGAGATGAAGCGGGATAAAGATGGGTTCTCTGTTTTCAGTTCAACAATGATAGCTAACCGTGGGAGGACGAAGAGGGTTGCTACTCTTTTTTTAAGAAATTATTTTTTATTTGAATGGTCAGATTTAAAATTGGGATTTTGGGGTCGTTTAAAGTAGGATTTTAATAATCTTATATTCGATTTTTTGTGGATAGATTTGAAGGGCCTAAATTTTGCCACTTAAATGCTTGATTTGGTCTACTAAATCAGTCATTTATGAGCTCTAAATGATGATTTTTTATTTTTATGTTATCTATTCATGATTAAATATGCATAGTTTTGTGAAATTAACATGTTAGGAATATGTGTTTTTATAATGCATAATTTATAAATTTATTGTATTTTTTATACTAGTTATTGTGATGACAACCCTAATTTATGACAAATTTAATCACATAAATTTTATTTTCATCCAGATGTAGTTATAACAGTCTTGATGAAAATCTGATGTTTTGATGAGAAAAACTTAATATTATAATTTGGTTAAATTTGTATTTTAGGTATATCCATAGCAACTTAAAATTATATGGCAATTGAAAAGGGTTTATTATTATTATTATATTTTTTGACTTAACCCTATGTGAGAAAATTATAAAATTGGGATTATATATCCATTGAGACTACCAATTTGTGACCAATATATTAATTTAGTGTTTATATCTCACAAGACTCCCTAATTTAATATAGAAGTCAATATAAAGAGGTATTTTTTTCATTAATATATTGTGTGTTGAGTGTACTCTTATCTAGCTTGATTTTGATGATGAACATTCTTAACTAACAATATTTTGATGATTAGTAAAGACATGAGTAAAACATTAAGGTATTAATAATTTATTCTCAAGTATTTTGCAGAAACATTTTTCAAACGAATCTTGAGAATAATCTTGATAATGCTTAAAAGAAGAAACCAAGTGAATGTTCAAGAGAACTAAGTATATAATTCAAAAGTATACTTAAAAGAAGAAAACAAAAGTTTAGAGTTATTAAGAGAACTTCTGAGTCAACTTCAGGTTTACAATTTTATCCCTTCGGAGTTGCTTAAGCACTTCGGAGACAAAAAGATAACCCTTTAGAGCCGACGAAGTATTTCGGAGAAAGAGAAAAATATCTTTGGAGTTATGAAGTCACAAGCTTTGAAATCAGCAAAAATGACTCGGAGCCAAGACAAGCTTTTTAGAGCCATTGGATCACTTTGGAGACAAAAGAAAATAACTTCAGAGTGATTGAATTATTTCGGAGTCATAAGCTCACAACCTTTGGAGTCATGAGCTCACAAACTTCAGAGTTGAGTCAAGCACTTCAGAGACAGTAAGGTACTTCGGACATAATGTCTAGAGCTTCAGAGTTAACAAAATAACTTTCGGAGCTAACACAACTCGTCGAAGTTAGAAAAGAAATGCCTCCGAGTCACATGTTAAGTTCTTTAGAGATAAAGAACTCCTTCGGAGTTAACCCCTATAATTCTTAAGCGAATCATTGGTGTCACGCCACTTTGGAGGAACTGAAACCCTACTTCGGAGCATCCAAAGAAATGGGGACATGTGAACTACGCGAGAAACTTTCTAACACTTAAAACTTAGAGGATCTGATGCTGAATCATAGACTCCAAAACCACACTGAAAGGCTCAATAATCATAATTTCAAATGTTTCTTGGCATTGAATGATTCTCAGCTATCACAACAGAGAAAGTTAGAGATCTCAATATAAAAGAAGTGAGAACGAAGAAGACACAGATCACTTGAAAGACAAAAATAGTAAGTGTTTACTAAGTTTTTAAAAGTTTTCTTCGACGAGTTCAACTCCACTATACCTCACTTTAAGAAGCATTCAAAGTCATTTATTCAACCACTTTTAGAGTTTGAATCCTACTATTTTATTGTTATATTAATTATGTTTATTGCTTCTGAACTTCGTACAAATCAGCCTACTAGAGGCATTAATATTTATACATATTTATTTAGTTATGCATAATTCTGCAAGTCTAGGACTTGCCTTTGAGTATTATAAGCAAGTAAGATATTTGCTCATAATTTATAAAAGTTAGCTAGTAAGCTTAGAAACGAACAAGTGTATTTGTTTGATCAGAAAGATACTTATCAAAGAAGGCATTAGTGGAACCTAAGTTTAGCAGAAAAGGCTAACTTAGAGAAGTGGAGTAGGAATCCAAGTGAAGAACTAAATCATTATAAAAATTTGTCTAAGTGTATTGTGTTATTCATCTCTTTTATACATTTGCACTACTGATCATATCTGGTCAAAAATTTTAAAGACAATTCACCCCCCCTCTTGAGTCACCATCTGAACGGGACTAACAATTAATATTAGAGCAGCCTTTACTTTTTATACCTTACCATTCCATTTATATAACTTGTGAAGAGATATCTATGACTAACTATTTCCACAATACTTCTGTTGAAGGTCAATCTACTTTCAAATCCCCACTATTTGATGGTACAAATTATGGATACTAGAAGATAAGAATGAAAAACTTCTTGATTGGCTCAGATTATCAGCTACAAAGAACCATCAAAGATGGAATGATTGTCCTAAACACTGAAGATAAATACACTATTAAGGACATTTTAGCAACTGAAAAAGATATCAAGGCAAAGAACTGCCTTTACTATGCTCTTACATTCTCTGAGTTTGATAAGATATCCTCTTGTGATATAACAACGAAAATCTGGGATAAACTAGAGGTTGCACATGGAGACACAAAACAAGTAAGAGAAACTAAGATAAATCTTCTTTTGCAGGAATATAAAGCTTTCAACATGAAAGAGACAAAGCTAATCTCAAACATGTTTGGGAGATTTCAAAAGATAAGAAATGGGCTAAAGAATCTAGGAGAAAAGTTTGCAAAGCCCAAGATGGTAAAGAAAATTTTGAGATCCCTATCAAAACAATGGATGCCGAAAGTGACAGTAACCAGTTTGCAAAGAATCTGGACACAATGAGCTTAGAAGAGCTCATGGGCTCTCTTATGACCCATGAGGTACTAATGAAGTAGAAAAATATAGAAGAACCTAAGAGCATGAAAGTAATTGGTCGTAAAGCTAAGTTAGAAAATGATGAATCCCAAACTAATACATCCATAAGTGAAGATGAAGACGAGGAGATAATAATGATTACAAGAAGATTCAAATCTATGCTAAAGAAGAAAAAATTTAGACACATTTCAAGGAATAACTTTGGAAGAAAGGATAGAAAGAAAGAAACATCTATCTGTTGCAATTGTGGGAAACCTAGACACATGAAGCTTCACTATCCAGAACCAGGCAAGAGAAAAAATGATTAGTAAAAGAAGAGGTACAACTCATACTTTAATAGAAAGAACAATAACAACAACAGAACAAATAAAAAATTCTAGAAGAAAAAGAAAGCTCTAACAATATGGAAGATACTAGAGAATATAATAAATGAAAGTGAGAGTGAAGAAGAAGAAGAACATGAAGCTCAAATCAACCAACTCTATCCAAACAGAAGTAATCAAGATGAACTTCATACAGAAATTAGTTTCATGGCAATCCATGAAAAGTAGGTAAATTATGATTTTGAAACTCACAATCATGAAGAAATGTTAGAAGAGTTATATTCATATTTCATGATTCTAAAAGAGAAGTACAAAGCGACTAAAAAGGAACTCAAAAGAATTATAAATGAATGCTTCAAAATGAAAGAAGAAAATTCCAAGCTCAAGGGTAACAATAACACCAACAACATACTTGAGTAAGTAGTTGCTGAGAATAATGCTCTGAAAAAGATATTGAATTCTACCTTATTAAAAATGAAACCCAAGAAAAGAGGCAGATAGTAACAATATAGAAAATTCAAGTCTAAACAGGCTATGAATTGGGTTCCAAAGATAGTTACAAATGTACTAAATGCAACCTAATCTCCTTTAGCCAAAATAGTAGTTCCAAAGAAACAATGGGTACACCCAGACTCATTCCCAAATGGGTACCAAAAGTTAAGACTTAAATTTATCCATGTAGGTTTAGTTGGAAGCCGCAAAGAGTAGTATGTGGTATATCGATAATAGTTGCTCAAGGCACATGACAAAAAATAGGGAGTTGAAAATGAAGTTGAAAATGAAATCTGGTGGAACAATAACCTCTAGTGATAATGGTAAAGGTAGAGTAGTTGGGATCAATAAGGTCAGCTAACCACTATCTATTACAATTTTAGATATACTTCTAGTAGAAGGATTGAAACACAATCTTCTTAACATAAGTTAGTTTTGTGACAAAGGCTACAAAGTTGTATTTGAATCTTAGTTCTATTCTATATTAGATAAGTTTTAACAATTATAGTATATGGTAGAAGACATGCCAACAAGAATCTGATTGAAAGATTATATAATAAGGATCTTGTTTTTGGGTTATCAAAACTAAAATTTGACAAATAGTTGTGTGATACTTGCATGAAAGGTAAGCAAGTAAAAGAATCATCCAAGCCAAAAAAAGAAGTATACACAACCAAACCCTTTCAGTTGCTACATATGAATTTAGTTGGACCAACAAGAACTAGAAGTCTTAGAGGGAAATATTATATATATGTTATTGTGGATGACTATAGTAGATTTGCCTAGGTAATATTTCTAGCATTTAAAGATGAAGCTTGTTTATTCTTTGAAGTATTTACCAAATGTGTACAAAATGAACAAAACTCTCACATTGTTTCCATAAGGAGTGATCATGGTGGAGAGTTTAAAGATCATAGATTCACTAACTTTTGTGAAAACAATGGAATTTTTCAAACTTTCCCTGCACCAAAAACATCCCAGCAAAATGCAGTAGCAGAAAGGAAGAACAAATCCTTGCAAGAGATGGCAAAGACAATGTTGAGTGAATATAGCTTGCCATAATATTTTTGGGCCGAAGCAATGAACACTGCATGTTATATTATTAACAGAATCTTTGCTAGATCCATACTCAATAAAATTCCATTTGAATTATACTATGGCAAGAAACCAAATATTTCTTATTTTCATACATTTGATTGTAAATGTTTTATTCTTAAAAATGAGAAAAAACCTTAAAAAACAGATTTGATCAAAGAATATTTTTAGGTTATTTCATCGTTAGTAAGGCTTTTAGAGTGAACAACTTGAGACTTAAGATTGTAGAGGAATTCATCATATCAAATTTGATGAACATACTAACTCTATGAAAAGAAATAGTATTTTGATGATGAGACAGATAATCTTCCAACAAGTGTGGAGAAATAGATTACAAGATAAACAAGTACAAGCCTCACTATTAGAGAAAACAATGGATGAATTTGAAACATCCACAATAAAGGTAAATAAGAAAGTTAACTCATCTCTTCCCAAAGATTGGAGGTTTATGAATGCTCATCCTGAAAACTAGATAATTGGTGATGTATTTGATAAAGTTAGAACTAGATCATCTTATCATCAAATATATGACAATTTTGCTTTCAATTTTCAATTAGAACCAACTTACATAGACCAAGTATTAGAAGATGAAAATTGGATTTTAGCTATGCAAGAGAATTGGATCAATTTAAAAGAAATAATGTGTGGGCTATTATTCCAGTACCAAACTATCAATCTGCTATAGGAATAAAATGGTTCTTTAGAAAATAACTGGATGATTTAGGAATTGTGGTGAGAAATAAAACAAGACTAATTGCAAAGGGATATTGTTAAGAAAAAGGTATTGACTTTGAATTGTCATACGCCCTTGTAGCAAGAATTGAAGCTATTAGAATCCTTCCTGAATTTACATCATATATGGATTTCAAGCTATATTAAATATATGTAAAGAGTGCCTTTTAAAATGGTTTCATTAATGAAGAGGTGTATGTGGAATAACTCCCTTGGGTTTGAAGATCCTCATTATACAAATCATATCTTCTATGGTTTGAAACGGGCTCCTAGAGCTTGGTATGAAAGGCTAAGCAAATTTCTAATTGACGAAAGTTTTTTAAAGGATAAAGTGGATACTACTCTTTTCATTAAGCATGTAAAGAATGATAAACTCATAGTTCAAATTTATGTTAATGATATAGTATTTGGTGCAACTAATGAAAACCTTTGCTAAGAATATTCTAAGACAATGCAAGGAGAATTTGAAATGAGCTTGATGGCTGAACTCAACTTCTTCTTAGGACTACAAATCAAACAAGAGAAAGAAGGAATTTTCATCCACCAAGTCAAGTATACAAAAGAACTTTTGAAGAAATTCAACATGGAAGACGGTAAAAGATATGGAACATCAATGAGCACTTCTATAAAGATTGACAAAGATGAAAGAGGTAAATTTGTGTGTCACAAGCTTTACAGAAGCATGATAAGATCATTATTATATTTGATTGCAAGTAGACCAAATATAATGTTTGGCATCTACCTGTGTGCTAGATTTTAGTTAGATCCCAAAGAATCACGCCTAATTGCTATAAAGAGAATCTTCAGATACCTATTAGACACACCAAGCCTCAGTTTGTGGTATCCAAAAGGTTCTAATTTTAATTTGGTGGGGTACTCAGATGCAAACTTTGATGGATATAAAGTTGACAGAAAGAGTACCTCAGGATCATGTTAGTTTCTAGAAAGCATGATCATATCATGATTTTTCAAGAAATAGACATATGTTGCATTATCAACTGCTGAAGTAAAATAAGTAGCAACTGGCAGTTACTATGCTCAGATCCTTTGCATGAAATAACAATTAAGTGATCTTGGGCTTAACTTTGTTGATATAAATATAAGATGTGACAACAAAAGTGCGATAAATCTGACAAAGAATCCAGTGTTACATTCCAGAACAAAACATATAGGTATCACTTTATCAGAGATTATATTTAAAATAATAATATTTGTTTAAAATTTATGCCAACTAAAAATCAATTAGCAGACATATTCACTAAACTTCTTCCAAAAGATAAATTTAGTAAGTTAAGAAGAGAAGTAAGTGTTTTAGATTCAAATGCTTAACTTGAAATCAATAAAAATTCTATACGATGAAACATATGTTCCATACTAATTACTCCATTAAAAAATGCTCAAAAGAACAAATTGAAAATTCATAATCTTTTTGAGCCTCTGAAACATCCTTCAGACCCTCCAAAACATCCTTCGGACCCTCCGATGATTGACTAAGACGCCTCCAAAGATCAACCATGCCTCTGAAATAAAATCTCGAAACCTCCGAAGATAATCTCTTTTTAAATAACTACTTTAGTACCTTCAAAAACCATACATCCTACTTCATACCCTCTGATAGGCTATATTTCCTTTGAAGTAAAGTATCAAAGTCACCAAAGCAAAAACCTATTTGATTTGTTGCCTCCAAAGATTGCACAATTACTTATATACTTATTTTGGATCCTTCAAAAACTTAATCCCTTAGTGTTTTGGAGAAACCAAAATCCTAAGCAGTAAGTCCGATAATCCTGAACCCTATTTAAATATTCAAAGACCTTTGAAAACCTAAAACCCCTTTTCTTTGAGCATCCAAAAACTTTCCTTCAGAGAAAACCTTCATATTCCCGCTCAATTCAAACTTCTAAGTTCAATCAATCCTTCCATCACATCTTCTCCATCAACATTTCCCATCTCACTCTAGAAACTCTCATCGCATCCTAATCCTAACCCTCTTCTGCTATAATGGTGAGAACAAAAGGAACTACCAAGTTTGTAGATGGTAAGAGGAAGGAGAGAGAAGAGTACCCGAAGTAAAGTGCCACCAAAAGAGTCAGACATGAAACCAACACACTAGAGGTAACATTTCTCAATAGCGAGTCTGACTACTCTAGGTATATAGAGAGATATTATGATAGAAAAATTATAAAAGGGAGGGTTTTCAGCTTTGATGCCTTCGAAATTAGTAGAATGAGTTTAGAAGTGTGTGAATATTTAAGGCATCAAGGATGGATGGAGTATATAAGCTGCAAAGATCACTTCTATCCAAGACTTGTGAGAGCCCTAATCTGCAACTATAACCTTAAAACAGAAAGATCACGGATAGGAGAAGTGAAAATTAATGTGTCCATAGAAAATTTGAGAAGATGTTTTATTCTTTCTTTGGTAGAAGCTAAACTAGAGTGGCTTACTAGATAAAAATTATTTTTAGATTTGGGAGTAGCAAAAATAGATGAGAGAGAAAATTATCTTCACCCCAGCCATCCAAGTTTAAGTCTCAAATTGGCTTATATGATTATGATAAATAATGTGTATCCAAGAAAGGGAGTAATAGGAGATGTGTCAAAAAAATATGGAATAATAATGTGGGCTTTGAAGAACAGAAAGAAAATAGATCTCGCAAAAATATTGTCAGATCATATTTATTCAGTTAAAAGCACCTCTAGATTCCTCCTTCCCTGTGGAATGACACTAAATAAGCTAATAAGGAAAGTGATAAGAATACAAATGATCATATTTTATTCCCTTAATACTTAATCTTTTACACTTATTTGACTCCTATATGCACTCATTATTCTTATATTTTGATTTAGGAGACAATGGGAGTGGTTAAGTGCAAAATTGGATAATTTCAGCATCACTTTGTATTTTGGGCATAACTCTTTCATATGACCTTCGATTGAGATGATTAAATATTTTTGGAAATATAAGAAAAATTTCTATAACTTTCATGTTTGGAGTTTTTAGAGATAAGGACTGTATTTGGAGCAAAAATAGGAAGAATGCCAAAGTCAGGATGAAGTGCAGAGGAGAAGCAACAAGGAGCAAAGCACTAGAGGTAGCAGACCGGCACCAACCCAGTTCACAACTCCACCACATCGGGCAGCAAGTGGTGCCAATGGTGCCTAACTCAGTTCTTAGTTTTTGGATTCTATAGATTTTGCATATTTTGTATATTTTTGGTTCTCTATAAATAGTAGTTTCCTAGGTTGTTTGAAGGTTCTTTTGCTAGGGTTTGGAGAGGACTTCTTGATGACTTTTGACAGAGAATCTTCTTCTTCTCTCTTATATTTTATTTTCTTTGTGATTTCATAGCCCGACGCGGCTAAAATTTTATTCTTGATTTAAGGAGACAAAAGCCTCAGAATCAATATATTATGAGATCTAATTTGATTTAATTGTTTAATTTATACTTTGAGTGTTGATCATTCTTCTTTATTCATGATTATGATTGTTATATTTAATTGCTAGGAGGCCTACTAGTTTATTATTCATTGCAATCTATTTCTAGATTAGATATCAAATCCTTAATCATTTGATTCCTCTAATTTGTAAAGCAACTAGGGTATGATAATTTGCTGCTATTGCAGTTATTAAATCTTAGAAAGAATATTTAATTAAATTAAATGCAACTACTGGTGCTTGTGTTGTTTAGCTTCACCAATCTCTACAAATCTTAAAGCTACAATTAGATTAAACCTTTAGCACTGGTCTAGGGTTGTTTAGTGGTTAGGGTTAATTAGAATTTTGGTTTCTAATTAACTACATTGAAGGAGAGATAGGAAAAATAATTTCAATGGTTAATATTTAAAGTATAAATTGATTTATAATTGTGTCAATGATTAGTTATGAGATTTTGATGGTGGATGTTGACTTGAAACCAATGTTATCTTCTCTGGTAGATTTCTTTTATAATACTTTCTTCATTACATTTAAAACCACCCTTTCTTTTTTACATTACACAATAATAAGCTAGATATTCCTCGTGGGATTGACCCTTACTCACTCTACTACAGAAATTTAAAGTTAGAGTAAGGTTCTAAATTTGGTTGCCTATGACAGCATACTAGGAAGTAGGAGTCAGCCTGTTTGAGGAACATAGGGAACATTCAAGAGACTCAGATGCAATTGATGAGAAGACCTTGAAGAGAATGAGTTTCAAGCAAACCCCACAAGGTTGGATCAATGAAAATCAAGAAGAGTAGCTCAATTAAAAAGATCCATACTAATGCAAGAAGAAGAAGAAGAAGAAAGAATAGAAAGACAAGAGACATTGGAATAAGAAACAAGAGAGACTCCAAGAGAATAACAGAGATCTGTTAGAATAGAAGAGTCAGAAGGAATTTTAAGAAGAGAAAATGAAACAACAGCAATAGCAACCACTCCCTCATTTACATCCAACAGATCACTTTCTCCCATTTGACCTTCCTAACAATCATCCACACCAACCACTTCATCAATTTCCACTACTCTAACCACTCCACAACATCTTGAAAACATACTTGAGCATATTAAAAATCTTCTGTTAACTCTGGCTCTTCAAATTAACAAATTGATCAAAGACTTCACTACTCCATATCATTTTTTATTTTAAGAGCTAATAAGATTGATCAAAGATTTGACTCTCAACAATACTAATAGAGTCATTTATAGGTCATGCTTATCCTCCACACTCTCCACCTCCAACTCATTACTCTCTATTTAGAACTCACTCACCCATCACAGTGATGTCTTCCCCCCCACACTCTCCACACTCATCACCTACAATTCTAGAAGTTGTTCAACCTGAGAGTAAACATACTGAAATTACCTCTACGTCTCCTCCAACACAATTAGCTTCTATCCTTCCCAAACTTCCAACCACTGAAAGCACTCCAAATTTGCCAGAAGATTACCTTTCCAATCCCCATAGAGCTATTGTTAAATATGAAAAGTATCATACTCAAGTACCAGTTCCTATTTTTTATTTTCTTCCTCAATATTTTGACTAGACTTTAAAAGATCTCTTTTTGTTAAGTGAACTGATTCCCACTTGAATTGAAGAGGTTCCTCATCAATGGACAAATTTTATGAAGAAATCTCAACCTCCTCCTCCTATCCCTAAACCAGCTGATGATAATCTTGATATTCTTTTTCATATCTCAAATCCCATCAGGATGATATACTTTGAGTTTAGGAGCAAATCAAAAATCAACTTTGAAATTGCTAAGATGTTCTTCTCTCAATCTCTCATTGTCACTCCTAAGGAATTACCTTTCTCAGAACTCACTGATCCTAACATTCTGTCTAGGATTCAACTCATTCCTAATCCCCTATTAACTTCCAAGGGCCATAAAAATAAGCTCTTGATAAAGAGTCAATCCTTCAAAGCTCCTAACAAAGAGTCAATCCGTCAAAAATACTATGAGAAACTTCTTCACTCACTCCCCAAGTCCAGGAAACCTAGACGTTCATTTTCATCTCCCTCAAGTTCTCATCAACTCATTCTGATAACTGAGGAAGAATCTTCACTCTTCTCTAATGTTGATCTCCAAGCCATCACTGATCATCTTCCTCTTTCATTTCCTCAGCTCACTAAGCAACATAGAATTAGGGTGAGCTATTCTAAATAATCCTCTTTACTTGAACCTACTCCACTTCCTTCTACAAAAGCTAAACCTTAAGAAAACTACCTGCTATCCCAAAACCAAAACCACTACCCCAAACATCATCTTTTACACCTTTATCCCAGCCATCTTCTTCTAAACCCAAGAAAAAGCTAAGAATTTCACCTTCGAAAGAACAGAAAAGGCTCCTCTTTTTCGCACTACCATATAACATTATGAATACACTGCAAGGATGAATGCTAATACAAAAGCTCTATTAAACGACACTCTTGTATCCTTTCCTGAGTTACTAGATCCAACATTTTGAGAATGTATTAATTTTATCTATGTAACTGACTATAGACCAATAGCCTACACTCATGAACCCCCAACTATAATTCCAAAAGATTCATTTTTCATTCCACCTTCTCCACCAAAAAGAATCAATAGAACCACTCCTAATCCATCGAAGTCCTCTCCTAAAACCTATAAGAGAAAATCTAGACTTTTTTGCTGATTCTACTGCATTTGTACATCCATTTCTCTCTTTAAATATCTCTGACTGCCATCTCTCTGATGTATTTTTTTTTTTTGCATTTTCTTGCAATCTATATTTTCTAAGAGCAATCCATTCTATATTTACTTTTGGTAATCTTCTGAAATGTTTCATGATAGGCTATATAAATCCATTTTATTTCTTTTCATTTTTTGATTTTGACAAAAAGGGAAAAAATGTAATAAAATGTATGGAATGTAGTGCACCCATTTAGGGGGAGTTAAGTTAATAAAATTTCATTGAACTTTAAACATGCATTTAGTTGTTTAAATTTATTATTAGATAGTCTTGAAAGGTACATTACTCAGTGTTTTGTCATCATAAAAAAGGAAGAGAATGTTGAGTGTACTCTTATCTAGCTTGATTTTGATGATGAACATTCTTAACCAACCATGTTTTGATGATGAACAAAGATATGAGTGAAGCATTTAGGTACTAACAATTTATTCTCAAGTATTTTATAGAAATATTTTTCAAACTAATCTTGAGAATAATCTTCATGATGCTTAAAGGAAGAAACCAAGTAAATCCTCAAGAGAACTAAGTATATAATTTAAAAATATACTTAAAAGAAGAAAACAAAAGTTCAGAGTCATTAAGAAAACTTCAGAGTCAACTTTGGGTTTACAATTTTATCCCCTCGAAGTTACTTAAGCACTTCAGAGACAAAAGGATAACCCTTCAGAGCCAATGAAGTATTTCAAAGAAAGAGGGAAATCTCTTCAGAGTCATGAAGTTACAAGCTTCGGAATTAGCAAAAATGCCTTAGAGCCAAGATAAGTTTTTTAGAGCTACTAGATCACTTCGGAGATAGAAGAAAATAACTTTAGAGTCACAAGCTCACAAGCTTTGGAGTCATTTGAAGCACTTTGGAGTCATGAGCTTATAAATTTTGAAGTTGAGTTAGGCACTTCGGAGATGACAGGGTGCTTCAGAGATAACATTTAGAGCTTCCGAGTTAACAAAACAACTTTCGGAGCTAACATGACTCGTCAGAGTCAGAAAAGAAATGCCTTGGAGTCACAAGTTAAGTTCTTTAGAGATAAAGAACTCCTTTGGAGTCAACCCCTATAATCCTGAAGCGAGTCACTGGTGTCGTGCCACTTCGAAGGGATTGAAACCCTACTTTAGAGCATTCGAAGAAATGGCAATGTGTGAATTGTGAGAGAAACTTCCTACTACTTAAAACTCAAAGGATCCAATGCTAAATCATAGACTTTGAAACTATGCTGAAAGGCTCAACGGTCATAAATTCGAACATTTCTTTGCATTAAATGATTCTTAGCTACCACATCAGGGAAAGTCAGAGGTTTCAATATAAAAGAAGTTAAGTGAGAACAAAGATAATGAAGATCACTTGAAAGACAAAAAGAGAGAGCATTTGTTAAGCTTTTAAAATTTTTCTTCCATGAGTTCAACTCCACTATGCCTTACTCTAAGAAGCATTCAAAGCCATTTGTTCAACCACTTCTGGAGATTGAATCCTACTGCTTTATTGTTATATTAACTATGTTTATTACTTTTGAACTTCATACAAAATCAGCCTGCTAGAGGCATTAAGATTTATACACATTTATTTATTTTTACATATTTTTGCAAGTCAAGGACTTGCATTTGAGTATTATAAGCAAGTAGGATGCTTGCTTAGAATTTATAAAAGTTAGTTAGTGAGCATGGAAACCAATAAGTGTATTTGTTTGATTAGAAAGATACTGAGCAAGGAAGGTGTTAGTGGAACTTGAGTTTAGCAGAAAATGTTAACTCAGAGAAATGGAGTAGAAACCCAAGTAAAGGACAGAACCACTATAAAAATTCTTATCTAAGTGCATTGTGTTATTCATCTCTTTTATATATTTACATTACTGATCATATTTGGTAAAAAATTTTGAAGACTAAATTCATCCCCCCCTCTCTTGAGTTATCATCTGAACGAGACCAATATTGTGTCTTTCCTAGTTGCCCGATAGGTATAGGAGATGCAAATGTGTTATTTATAAGAAAAGTACTTATTTCATAATATGTGATTATTATTTACCTGATATTTGTGATTTATGAGAGTTTATTTATTTATTTATTCTATTGCTTGTTACTATGATTAGCTGGTATGAATGGAGTGACGATTATCCCCATTTTGGAAGGAGACAATTTTTTTGAATGGTGAGATCAAATTAATTTTTTATTAGGATATATGGATCTTGACCTTTATCTCCATATGGAGATTCCACCTGCTCCTACTACAAATAGCGCACCTACTTAAACTGAACAATGGGAAAAGTGGGAGAGATTAAATCATTTGAGTCAGATGTTGATTCTCTCCAGGAATACTCTTATATAAGAGGTATTATATCCAAATGCAAGATGACAAAAGAACTCTTAAATCCATAGAAAGAAATTACTTTTTTGTTTTACTAGAATCTCATTTAGTTGAGGGCTCTAATAATTGGTGAATTAATTTTAATGCTACTATTTATATTTCTAACTCCATGTGGGGATTACTAAATGGGAGGAAGCCAAATCAAAGTGAACAATACATCTATCTTGAGAATGAGATGCGCTCAACTATAGAGTTTGTGGGAACATTTAGATTAGTTCTCTCCACAGACCATATTTTAGACCTTGAAGATACTCTCTATGTGCTAAAATTTACTAGAAATTTGGTATTTATGTCATGTCTTATTTCTAAAGGATATCATTTTAATTTCTTTTTGAATAAATTAAATATTGTGAAATTATCCACTGTGGTTGGTATTGATATTGTAATAAATGGTCTTTATGCTTTGAATATGCTAATGGATTCTTCTTATGTCTTATACTGTGGTGTAATTGGACCAAGTAATGTGAATACTGGAACTAAACGAGCACATTTGAGTTAAAAATCATCAGTTCTTTGGAACCAAAGACTAGGGCATATCTCCATTATACAAGTCCAAATATTAATAAATAAAAATATCCTTAAAGATATTGATTTTACTAACTTTGAAACTTGTGTGGATTGCATTAAGGGTAAGCTAACCACTAAGATTAATAAAAGTGCCATAAGTGCCATAGAGATTATAGAATTAGTGTATATGGATATTTATGGACCACTAAGTATTCCAACTTTAGATGATCGGACATCTTTCATAATGTTCATAGATGATTTCTCATGATTTATATAATTGTGTCTTTTATCTAATAAGGCCCAAGCAATTGATGCTTTTAAAGCTTATCAATTAGAGGTAGAAGACAAATAAGTAAGAAAATTAAAATTATGAGATCAGATCATAGTAAAACATTTTATGATAGATATATTGATATAGGTTGAAAAATAGGTCCATTTGCGAGTTTCCTTAAAGATCAAGGTATTGTAGCCCAATATTCAATGCCTAGAAAACTATGGCAGAATGGAGTAGCTGAAAAACAAAATAGGACGCTAATGAAAATGGTAAGAATTATGATGAGTTGGACATCATTGCTACTTTCAATCTGGGGTGAGGCTCTAAAAACTACTATATACATTTTGAATAGGGTTCCTAAAAAAAGGTATTACCGAAACTCCTTTTAAGCTATGGTTTGGTAGGAAATCCAACTTTGCACATTTTCATGTGTGGGAGTGTGCAGTAGAAGCGAGACCATACAACCCCCATGAGGGAAAGTTAGACCCTATAATAGTAAGCTGTCATTTTATTGGGTATCCTAAAAGTTCAAAAGGATTCTGATTTTATTGTCCTATACATACATTAATCATTATTGAGGCAATGAATGCAAAGTTTCTTAAGAATATTGAGCTTAGTAGGAGTGTTCCCTCCTGAACTATTGATTTAGAGAATCAGGAAACTTCATCTGTGCAAGATATAGATTTTGACCCATTTGTAGAACCTATGCTTGATCTTGTACCACATCCTATAGTGCAGAATTAGCTAGTTGAGGTAGAACCTATTGAAGAGGAACACAATGATCCACAACTCTTTTAGATAAATACATTGGGATTATTGTATGATTTTGATGATAACAAAACTTGTCTTAATACTTGATTTATGCTAATAATGCTTCTAGTATAGGAAGCTTGAAATGTATAAATATATACTTGAAATATATACACTTTATTGGGATATCATTTACACAAGCATATACATCTTGATATAAGTGTAAATATATTTTTGAATAAAAAAGAATGAGTGCTTAGATAAGTTTATAAAACAAATCAAGATTCAAATTGCATATTTATGCTTTACAACGTATGCAAACTTCATGTGGATAATTATATTGTGATTTATAATAAAAAATATCAAGTTAACAATATGGCAAAAGTGCAGAAATTTCCATGCATAGGTGTATTGCTACAATAAAATGTTGTAGTGTCAGATGAAGTAAAAGACAAAGTGTCATCTAAGATAAAACTAAAGACGAATTGGTGCATAAAGTACGCTATAGTGATTTGCTACAGTGAAAGTTATAGTACTACTGTAGTGTCAAACGAACTGGGAGACGAAGACAAAGCTAAAGATAAATTGACAGACAAAGTGTAATATAGTAATTTGCTATAGTAATCTCCTACAATACCTATAGACAAATTACTAAGACAAATTAACGGACAAACTGCTATAGTGATTTGCTACAGTAACATGCTACAGTGATGTCTAAAGACAAATAGGCAAACAATTAATTTGTTTGTTATTAACCATAGACAAACCGGTGCTACATTGATCTGCTAAAGTAACTTATTGTAGTAAAAATTCATTATTTTTAAATATTGAAAATTTAATATTCTGCAGTAGCTATATCTTGCAATAATATTCTTCTAAGTGGTCCAAAACCTTTTTGGATTGTAAAAATAGACAATCCATTGAAGGAGAACGAAATACTTGAAGGTTCTAAGTGCTAAACAAAAATCAAATGTCATGAACCCATTCAAATTTCTAAGTGGAGGACTGTAGATATTTATTCTAACCATTTGACATATTTCAGAAAGTTTGAGTTACAGAGATTTTGAAATATGCTCAAAGATGTCAATCTAAATAATCTATTTGAAATCCCATACTATTCGAAGAAATAATGAAAAGATAGTGAATAGAAGAAGAATTTTAGAGAGCAAAACACATTAGTCTAAAAATAAAGAAGTCTAAATTCGTCTAGAATCAACTATAGACAAAGTAGAAGATAAAGAGACTTTGTCCAATTGGAAAGCGACTTTAATAGAGAAGTGACTTTGTCTGATATTAACTTTGGATAAATGCATTGAATTACCGGACAAAGTAGAGCGGCTGAGTTTGTTAGATTTTATTGTCTTCTTTTCAAAATTGTGAATCAAGTAAGAGCTGCAGTATCTACTCATCTGTCAGTTACTTGAACTAGCTATTCTCTTTCTTCTATGTTAAGGTTTACATTATAGTACGACTCTAAGCAGATGAGAATTAATTAGAAAATGATGTTTCCAAATGGGAGATTATAAGAAGGGTCTTTTTCATTTATTCCTGCTCATCCACCTTCGTCTCTGTATTCAATGAAGACCATCTTCCTCTAATGGTCAAGTTTTTAAGAGAGCTATTTAAGGAGAAGAGGTGAGACGATTCAAAGGTGGTGAAGGAGTATTTTTCAAGAGCTTAAATCTTTTGCAAAACCTTCTACCCAAGGCCAAGAGCTTCAACTTTTAAATATCTATTCAAGAGCTTCAATCTTGTAAATCTTCAATGCTTTTACAGATATTAAGATATCTATAAAAGTGTGCTTAAACTGCTTTATCCATTTCTTTGTAAATGCCTTGAGCTGATAGTGTGGATCAGATTCAAGAAGGGTTATGATTGCCTATTGAGACAAGAGCCATTAGTTTATGCCCTCTAGAGCTAGAATCTAGGAGAGTGTTAGGAACACTAGTTTATGCCCCCTAGAGCTAGAATCCAGAAGAGTATTGGAAATACTTGTTTATGCACCCTAGAGCTGGAATCTAGAAGAGTATTGAGAACACTATTGTGTTTCCATTATATGGGATATAGTGGAACCTAAGGTATAAGGAGAGTATGCTCTTGGAAGAGTAGATGTAGGGATGGAGTTCCTGTACCAATATAAAAATTATGTTCTATGTATGTGTGCCTGTTTACTCTATCTAGCACTCTAATACTTTACTAGTTAGCTTACATTACATAACCCACAAGCACAAAAGAGGATGAGTAATATTATAGGGGTCAGGCAATTAATTTTTATAAACCCAATTCACTCCTCCCCTCTTAGAATAAGTCACCCTATGGGACCTAATAGGATATTCCTTAACCATAGCCTCCAGCTAAAAATATGTTAAGGAGATCCTTGAGACTCAGAAAGACTGTAATCCCTGATGACTATGTAGTATATATGCTTGATGATCGTAATCCTTTGAGTTATGAACAAGTCATGAGAGATGATAATTCTGAAAAAAATTGTTGAATGTTATGAAAGAAGAACTTGATTCCATGATAGCTAGTGGTGTATGGGACTTTGTAGAGTTGCCTAAAGGAATTAAGCCTGTTGGGTGTAAATGGGTCTTTAAAACTAAAAGGGACTTCAAAGGTAGCATAGATAAATATAAGGCCAGATTAGTTGCCAAGGATTTACAAAACAAGAAGGCATTGACTTTCATGAAACATATTCTCTTATCTCAATGAAAGACTCTTTCAGAATTATCATGGCTATGATAGCTCATTATGACTTAGAGTCATATTAGATAGATGTCAAAACTGTCAGGATTATTATATATAATTTTGATGATAATAAAACTTGTATTAAGATGAAATAATATGTGTGCTTAAATGTTAATAACTATGCTTGAAACATATAAAAAATTATAAAGGATTAATTATACAAGTATACATTATTGAGATAACTTTATGATCTCCATATAATAACTATCTTGACTATCACTTCTTATGATGAATCATATTCGCACTATGCTTTATTGAGATTTCCTATTATGTGCTTAAATAGAGATGCATATTATCCCTACTTCATAATGCATGCATATCACATGAGGATATATACACTCTGATTATATGATGCTAACAACATAGTAAGTGTACAAAAAGTTCTAAGTGTAGGAATATGACGAGCTGCCACACTCATTTGCTACATTTCAAATAAAGTATAATGGAGAACACAACTTGAGGAGAAAGAAGAAGAAAATAAGGCTTAGAAGATGAGCTACAAGGAGTTTGCTTTGTCTACAAAATCTAATGAGAAATCTTTTCAGATAAATGCGAAGCAAATATAAAGATGAAGCCATGGTCAGAGAGCATAAAATTTTTCAAAAAATTCAAACTATCAATTGGCCAGAGTTTGTTTGAGTCAAAGCAAGGAGTAATTTCTTCAAGGGTTTAGACAAATGAAGAAAGACAAAGAAACAACTTCTCAAATAATTATGCACAAAGAGAAATGAATTTGTTTGACTAGCAAAGTAAGAAGAAAGAATTTGCCCAAGGATAAAAAAAGGAAAGATGTAAAGGCAAAGTGAAGCAACTTTGCCTGAGCAAAGATAGATAAATCAAGAATGAAGGAAGTAAGAAGTTGTAGAGACAAACTCCATCTGTTGTTAAAAAAATGTAGAACAAATGAGGAATTCGAATTTGTCTGTGGCATCAAATTCATCTATTATAATAAACAAAGTGAAAGATGAAGTGAAAGTTGCACAGTGAGGAAAGACAAAGCTGCGTAGACAAAGTAGCTGCTTGGATAAGTGAACTTTAATGCACATGCATATTCATTTACAACTTACTATAGACAAACCTGTAGATGAAGTGCAGAGCTTAATTTGTCCGAGATAAAGTAAAGCTGAATTTGTCTTTCACTTTCATCAGACGAATGTGAAACAAAAGAAGAACATTTTACTTTGTTTGCTCGACCAAGACAAAACAGAGTTGTCTAACATTTAGTTCGCTTCGTCTATGGTGCTAGAATTCATTTGTTAGTTATAATAGATAAATCACACTCATGTAGTGTTGATTGATAGATAAATCTCATGGGAGAATTCATCTAAAATGTATGACAGACAAATGCAGACAGAGAGAGGTAGTGACTTGTTAAAGGAAAATTAATTTATGTGACTTGCATCTAAATAGCATCTGCACCCATGCTTTCATTATGCAGACTCATTTCAATCACCATTTCCATCAACAAGCGGTGCTACAAGTTTTTCAACTATGTAAAGTCAAAACGAGAAAAGACATTTCAACAACAACTCTTCTTCCTCTCTGTAAAAGAACAATGTTGTAGCAGCTCAAGACAAATTAGAAGGTATGCACCCTAATGGCAGAAATCCAGTAGTTGCTTACATTGAAAGCTGCTCTCGTTCCTAAATCAATCCAAACTTTTTTCTCTATAATATTAATTTTCTAAAGATTTATTTAAGGAGTTAAGTTGGATAATTCAAAGGTGGTGAAGGAAGACATTTTAAACGAGCTTTACATTATGTAAATCCTTCCACCCATGGCCAAGAGCTTAAACCTTTAGTTATCTATCTTTTAGCTTTAATTTGCAAATATTTACGGCTATTGATTTATATTTTGGGAAGATCTTTCTATATTATTAGAGTTGTAAAAGATCTCCCCCTATGCTTAAATGTGTATTAGTTTTCTAGTTAATCTAAAAACCAGTAAATTTATGGTGAGCTTGGGAAAATCACATTTTAAGAGTTGATGATGATATCTGGAACACCATCAAGTTTGTTGATGATCGTAAAAACCAAAAGAGTGTTGGGAGTACTATGTTTATGCTCCTTGAAGCTGGAATCCAGAAGAGTGTTGGGAATACTGTTTATGCCCCATAAAGCTGGAATCTAGAAGAGTGATAAGAGCACTATTATATTTCCATTATATGGGATATAGTAAAACTCAAGGCATAGTGAGTGTGTGCTCTTAGAAGAGTAGATGTAGGGATGAGTTTCTCAAACCACTATAAAAAAATATATTATCTGTGTGTATTTATTTATTTATTTTATCCTTCATGCACTTTACTATTTTATTATTCATTCTACAATGCACCACACACAAGCACGAAAAGAGGGAAATGGTTCCATAGGGGTTAAGCACTGAACTTTCATATACCCAATTTACTCTTTCCCTCTTGGGTTAAGCCACACTATTAGACTCTACAAAAATGACTTTCTTAAATGGTGAACTAGAAGAGAATGTTTACATGAAGCAACCAGAGGGTTTTACAGCAAAGAACAATGGGCATTTGGTGTTTAAGCTCAATAAGTCTATTTATGGACTGAAGCAAGCCTCTAGGCAATGGTCTAAGAAATTTCATAGCATTATGTCCTCATTTGGGTTTGAGAAAAATGCAAAAGACCATTGCATATATTTCAAGCTGAGAGGGAGTAAATTTATCATCCTTGTTTTGTATGTAGATGATATTTTGCTTGCTAGCAGTGATAAAGGTTTGCTTTATGAGACAAAACAGTTTATCTCAAAGAACTTTGAGAAGAAGGATATGAAAGAAACCTCATATATAGTTGAGATTGAAATCCATAGAGTTAGAGCACAAGGATTGCTCAGATTATTTCATAAGGCTTATATCCTTAAGGTTTTGGAGAGATTTACTATGAAAACTGTTTACCATGTGATTCACTCATTGCAAAAAGAATAGTGTTATCTACTGATCAATGTCCCAAAAATGATATGGAAAAGAAATCTATGACTAAGTTTTCTTATGTGCCATTGGTCGGGAGCTTGATGTATGCATAGACGTGCACAAGGCTAGATATATCATTTGTCATAGGTCTTCTAGGAAGATTTTAGTGTAATCCCGGAATGACACACTCACAAGTTGACTAGAGGGTACTTAGATATTTGCAAGGCATAAAGGACCTCATGCTCACTTATCAATGTTCCGATAGCCTTGAATTTATTGGCTATTCTAATGCAGATTTTGTTGGATATACCAAGTCTGTAAAATTGACTATTATTTACATCTTTATGATGGCTGGGGTTGTTGTGGCATGGAAGAGTGAGACACAACATCATGTTGCTTCTTCTATGTGTTATGCTGAGTACATTGCTTATTATGAGATTACAAACCAAGCTATTTGGGTGAGAAAATTCATTAAGAGGCTTAGAATCATGGAGTTTATATGTAGGCCAATGCGAATTTATTGTGATAACTCTTCTATAGTGCTATTAAGAAACACAAAGAGGATTACAAGCAATAATAAATACTTCAAAGTGAAGTAAGTATTATTTGAGAGAGAATTCAAAAATGTAAATTGTCTGTGAGTCATATTGGAATGGATTTAATGTTAGCCAATCTATTGACTAAGCTCTTAACATTAAGGTTTTTGGTAGTCATGTGACTCGTATGGGATTAATTGAGTCATTGTAAAACACATTTGTGAAATTTGAGTTAAATTTAAGTTTTCGATATTCGAGTAATACTACATTTAGCAATAGCCCATTTGGACATTTATGTGAGATCAAAAGCAAGATTTTGTGTGATCATCTTCGAGATTAATTTGTTTGCTTATTTGAGAAAATAAAGCTTCTATGAGATTCATTTATATAGTATTTTTTAGTATTGTAGTACTTGGAAGAAAGTATGTCATGAGATGATGTATAATCTCCAAGACTCACATTGATAATTCTATCTAATGTGAATATTGTGTTTGTGTACTAAGTGGTATGCAGCTAAGTGGGAGATTGTTGGAATATGCATATGCATACTCTAATTATGTGGCCTTTCGCACTTCTTTCCTACTTCATATTGCATATGTAGCTTCCTACAAAAGGTGGAAAACTACATTATGCTTCTTCTATAAAAGGGTTTCAAATTCCTTCAATAGAGCCATCCACTGTGAAAACTCCTTTGACGAAATCTCCTATCGTCGGATGCTCTCAAGTTAAAGAAATCTACTATTTATTCCTTTATAATGGTTTCCGTTGCAACAAGTACGTTATTCTCTTTCAAATTCAACAATAATAACATTGACTGAAGAATACTTGTTGAATGCCTTGTTGGTTCTCGGCAACCCCAGCCATGACTTTTGAAGTCAAGAACTATTTCAAGGTACAGAAGCCTTGGTAGACAATAAAAATGGATTCGAAAGCCTTAAAAAGAGAAATAAGGAAAGTTTATTCTTCTCCTTCACATGCAATTCAATTCTCTCACATTTCCATTCATTTTCTTCCATTTCAATGAATATGAGAAGGGAAAAAAATTGGAGAATGGTAGATTTTATGTTTTATGCTCCTTCGCTCGGCCCTCTTCTTTCCACCTACATTTCCTTCTCCAAGGTCATCATCTCCTTCACCCATGTTATAAAATCCTCCAACCCATCTTCTTTGTTCTTTTTTTGGGTTTCCTCATCAATATGGAAGATGAGGGCAAAAGATATGAGGCTATTCATGATTGTATGGAACTTTGCATGCAGTTGAATGCATGCTAGCAACATTAGTAAAAGTGCAATATTTTGGTTAAATTATTGATATTTTTTAATAATTTAAAAAAGTTAGTAAAAGTGGAACTATAAGTAAAAGTTGAGTGTAAAAGTGTAAATATCCTTATTTAAAATAATTTTAATGTTTGGGGTATATGGTTTGTTATAAAACAAATAAGGTACATTTAAAATAATTTTAATGGTAGGGATGATCCCAAAATACGGATGTATCCATTATGGAATGGTAAGAAAATTATGCCAATTTGATATTACACCTTTTCTAGAGTCTAGATAAGCCAACTTCTTGGAATGATTTATGGTTGGGGACCATAAGTTTTTGTATGATGAAATTGTGAAATAAGGACATGTAGAAGCTCCATATTATTTTAAGCATGAAAAATCACAAATTTGATAATTCCCAATTAGCAATGGTCATATGAACCCCCTCTGACACCTTGAAGTGCAAGATTCCAACTAGTCTTAGAGCATCATGGCCCCTACAACTAGTCTACCTACCTCTTAGGGTGAGAGAAAAGAGAGGTTGCAAGCACAAAGATTTGTAGAGGGTAAACCAGTTATTTTATCTCAAAATTAATTATTCGTTGATGTCCATCTAACTCATGTTGAGTTATTAAGGGTCCATTTGATGCATTTACACTTTGTTTATATTGGCTTATGTGATATTTTAACTACCATAATAATTATACTTTTTCTCATGATTATTTATATTTTCAATCTTTTTTATTATTTTTATTCAAAAACTTATATTACTGATGTCATTGACTATTCAACTTTCCTAAAAAAAACAACTTTCCTAGTACACTCTATAAAATCAACCTTAACAATATAAGCATATTTGATATTTCCACACAAAATTGTGTAAGGGATATATAATTTTGAAAAGTATGTAGGAAAATTTGAAATTAGCTGATGAATATGTGGTTAATATGAAAAATTTCCTTATTTCTACCATATTATGACAAGTGTGAGGGCCTAAATCTAACCTCTTTATTATTGTTGTTATTATTATTTTTTTTATATTAAACCAATTATAAGCAAAATTGCTTAAAGTTGCGGCTTGGATGTGCCATTTGTATAGATTGGATGTGCCGATCTTCATCCATATAGTGTCAGGCATGTAGATGAACTAACGGACTTAAGTGATATGTACATATTTTTACTTTGTTTAGATGATCTGATAGTCTCTTCTTTCTTAAAATTAAATAGAAAATAATATTTATAGGGATAGACATTAACTATTTTGATGGAATTGATCTTTGTGAGGCTTTTATTATTTTCCTCTATTAGTAAACTATTTTGGATGTTTGAATTTTGAAGTGTTAGAGGCACCCTAATCTAATGCTACATTTCATGAACAAAGAAATGCCACATTTTCTCCTTGTTAAGAATAAACTTACAAGGCAACATCAAGTAAGATAGAAATATAAATAATGTAAGAAAGAACAAGATATAAACACATATTTTTATGTAGAAAACCTTTCAACAAGAAAGGAAAACACAACAACAAAAGATGAAAAAAAATACTATATAATGAGGTTATAAACATGGAGAATTCTTTAAAAAATCCCTAAACCTAAAACCAAGCTCTTTAAAAAAAACAAATCTCATAAACTAAATCTATTAATAAAAAAATGAGCTCCAAAGAGAACCACACAAAATACACCAAGGCTCTTTCTTTCTTTACAAGGAAAGTTTATACTACAAATGTTTGTAGTGAAAGCTATTATAATTCAAGGGTACTTTTGAAAATTTTAAATAAGCAATTTGTAGAGTTTATTTAGATTCTTTTTAATTTTATAAAAATATTAATAATATAATGGATACGTAATAAAATATGGAGTTGAAAGGTATTTTAAATATTTTTAAAAAATAAAAATAAGTTTAATGGGCTTATGTAAGCCCATGAATGTATTTAATGTGCTTTACTATAGTTTAACCATGTTTAATTAAATTTAATAATCAGCTCTATTAAATTCTTTTAAACTCTTTAAAATATCAATAAATTCAACAAAACTTTTTATGGACTTGAACCAAGTTTAATAAAGTTTAATTGAGTGTTAAAATAGTTGTCAAACTCTATGAAACAACAATAACATCGAATGGGATTTAACTAAGTTTCAATTGGCTTCTTTTAAATTTAGTTAAAGCCCTTAGGAATTGACTACTATTCAATGAGCTTCAAGTGCGAATGACCTTTAATTGGGTTTTAATAGGCTTCTTGTAAACTCATTTAAAACTCATTAAATGTTGTATTACTCAATAAGCTTGGCATTTAATGGGCTTTAACTAAGTTTGAAAGAAGCCAATTGAAACTTAGTTAAAGTCTATTCAACTCTGTTAAATAGAGTTGATGTTTTGCAGAGTTTCATTGAGATTCACAAAGTTTCATGTAGTTTAGCCTAATTTAATCAACTTTAATAAAAAATATCAAAAAATATTAAAAATGATAAATTTTGGTTAAAAGATGATTTTACCCTTTGAAAGTTAAAGGAATCCGAGCCATAGATCTTGATTTAATAAAAATTCAAAGGTAAATATTGAGTATTGTAGTGTAACCGGTCCCTTATTTATGATACTAAGAGAGAAAAAGTCTAAGCTAAGTGGGATATAACTTAGATAATTGTAGCACGATAGATAACCATATTATGATGCATAAACACACTTGGATTTGGAGAATCCATATTATGATGGATAAACAACTTGGATTTGGAGAATTGTTGGTTCAAATTATAATTTCTCGCAAGTGTATGAATATATAATAATATAGTGTGAAGTGCAAGGGTCGATCCCACAGAGAATGGTCAAACTGACTTAATTAATTTTAGTTACTGAACTATCATAACCTTAAAAGAATAGATTTATAACTAAACAAACTCAAAATAAAGTTTATTATAATTTTAGAATTTTAGAAACTTAATAGAATGAAAGTAAATTAATGATTAAACATAGTAAGAGAGATTAGCAAGATGCAAAAGTCTAGGGATTCGATTTCACCATAAGATGATACCCCTTGGCCAATCGAATGTTGGATTCAATGTTTCACTTGGATTCGTTCTTTCAAAAGTAAGATTATTACTGTTAAGTGTGTGGGTTTAAATCAAGTATTTTCACTCATTCTAATTACCTATGATGTGTAGCATAATTGAGGTGAAAATAGTTAAGTTCAAGAACATGACAACAAAAATAGTATGGTTTAGTATATGATGTCTACCTTAACCATCTACCATTCTCATTTAAGGGAGCTCATGGCTTAGCATATAGTATTTAACTTAACCATGCTTTAATAATTAATCTAACTTATAATATTAGTGATCAAGCAATAAAATAAGTTAAATCATTGCAAACAATATCATGAATGAAACAAGATCATATAGCATTAATAATCAATAATCCATAACAAAGAGTATCAAAAAGGGTTATATATTCATCCTAGAAAAAAAATATTTAGTTCATAAGAGAAAATAAAAGAACTTTCTTAGACAAGATGATCATAATGAAGAACTTCTTATCTCCTTCTTCTTGCTTACTTGCAATCTCTTCTTCTTCTCCACTAGAAAACTCTAAGAATTTGGCCTCCAAAACCTCAAAGAGAACTCTCAAAATAAAAGTGAGAAGAACCTCTAAAAAACCCTAGCTTTTTTTCCTTAAAAAACCAACTTGTACGCAATGCAGAAAAATTTGCAAAATTATTAATCAGCCTCTGGTGCCGGTGGTGCCTGCTTTATGCCTGGCTGATGGTGTTTGCAGGTCCTGGTGCTGGTGGCACCTCCTAGCTATCTTGGTTTTGTGTTGAATTTTTGCTCCTTTTGCAGTTATTTTCTTTTCCATCCTTTGAGCTTCTTCTTTTCCATATTTTTTCTCTTTTTTTCCATCTTTAAGACACCTAGAAAATCAAACAAATAAGCATGAAATTCATCTAAAAGGGATGATAATTTGCAAATAACTAAGCTTAAATATATGTAATATAAGTGAATGAAATTCACTCATCAAGAATCCAAGTCATATCATTACAAATCTTCATCTTGACTTGGATTCAAGTTCCTCTTTAATTCTCAATCAATAGCCACCATCTAACAGTTGTTAAACCACCCACCTCATACATTATAGGGGAAATGACATTATGCAGCTATTATTTTAGCTTCATTAAGTCTAAATTTGGATGCATTTGGTCAAATGCAGCTAAAAAAATCATTGCTCGTTGGCTACATAAGCATTGACACAATTAGCCAAATGCAACCATTTTTTAAATTCATTGCATTTAATGTTTTTGTTTTTGTAGCTATTGTTTGAGTAGCAAAGGTAGCCATTTCATTGTATCCAGATAAATATTTCACTGCATTTAGTTTAAATGTAGCAAAAAATTTGGCTACTGTTTGGAATCGCTGGAAATCGATCAGATCAAGCACAGTAAATAATGAGGAAGAAATAAATGCAAATGGAATGACATGA
>JAYJMB010032423.1:0-35611 GCA_036873735.1 Pouteria campechiana
TTTAGGCACTTATAATCTGAAATTTTTGTATATGAGTTACATGATTTTAAGTATGCATTATCTGGCCCATGCAATCATAATTAATGTATTCTATTAGCATGAATTAAATTGCATTGAAAACAATAGAATTTGGATGAACAGTGCACTGACAGAATACCTTACCAAGTACCCCTCTTGAGGTTGATTAAAACCCAATGTAGTGATGTTATTTTGCAAAAATAAAAATATCATGTTAAAATAGATATACCTGCATACTATATTATCAAATTTAATCAACAAATTTCACCATTTGACCCCTCAAAAAAATATAAACATTAAATACCATGAAAATGAGATGTTGATAGTGTCCCACCCTTTTGAAATTTTGCTTTATTTTTAATCTTATCATTTTGATTTTAAATTAATTTAAACTAACATTTTTACCAAAATTCTATTATATTATTTGTAATTGATGTAAAAATTTTGAGAGGTAAAAGAGATTTATAATTTTGTTTAACATTTATTCTTTATAGTTTCATATTTTAGTTTTAAATTGATCAATTTACATTATTTTGATCTGAAAATTGAATTAAACATTTTTCATATTATTGCAAATTTGTAGAAATATTTTTAGATCAATTGTATATTTATAAACTAGTAAATAAGAATTTTATTTTAAAAATTATGTACATGTATTCTACACCTCTAGGAGTGCCTATAAAATTTAGTTTTGGCGCCTGATTGGCGTAGAGCCTAGTGTGGCTCATTTATGTATTTTATGATGGTTGTGGAGCCAACCTATGTCTACCATGTGGCGAGGATTGGCTTTGTTGGCCAGTGGGCGGTTGTGTGAGCAGCCGGCGTAGCCGGGCATTACTATTGGCCCAGATGACCTAATTCCTATGATTGGCCTAAGTAGCTTTTGTTGGCATGTTTATGGAGAACTGGTACTCTTATGAGGTTATGAGGGCGGGGTTCCACTGGATACAGCAATATGGCTATGTGGGTCGAGTATGCTTCTAGCCGGGAGTGCAGGGATGGACCTGACACATTGAAGAGTGAAAGGGTAGTGTTCAGGTTTATGTGCCTCTCGGGGAGGAGTGTGTGGATGATGGTGGGGTAGTATACGGGTATAAGAGGTAATCGTGGATTGGCAGACAAGAAAAAGATAGTATGATGTATTTGTATTCGAGCCGGTATTGACAGATTAACTATGTATATGATATCATTATGATTATGTGTATGAAATAATTAATGAGATATTAATATTAAAATCTTAATGAGCCTGACCACTGACTGACTATGACATCCTGCATATGGCATGCCACGTTTTGCATGTTTGCATTATTGTTTACTACTCTATTTGGCATTGTTTATTATATTATTTATAATCACCTTTTTCCGCTTACCTGCTTACTGAGTTTTGCCCAGACTCACCATTTTATTTAAATTTTTAGCTAACAGGTTAAAGAAAGGAGCCCAAAAGGGTGTTTGGTCTCATAACGGGGCTAGGCCATGACACCAAGAGAGGCTTTATTCCTTTTCATGATGTATGATGATGTATATTATTGGATTGATTTTGGATGTATATTAGACATGTATCATTACTTAGTTTTATAGCATGTCATTTTATGGTGTGTGTGTATATGATTTGACAGCTAGGGTACAGTGTACCCCGATCTTGGTCTGTGGGTGTTGTGGTGATGTGTGTTTTAGAGGCGATAGTTATATAATTTGTGTACAAAATGGTAGGGCCTGGAGGTGACCATATTATATTTGCATATTTGAGGGTATTGTTATATAATTATTGTGGTTTAGCATGTCGTATATAGGATAATAGTGGTAAATCAGGGGAGACTCTGCCAGAATTTCCTTTGAATTTACCACTAGTAACGCTCAAGGGAGGAGGGGCATTACAGATGGTATCAAAGCCTAATGCACCCAAGGTGGTATAAGTTTGAAGTATTACTGTCAAATCATTAAGTAATGATATGCTTAGGTTGCATTAATATATTTTAAAAACATGGGGAGTGTTAGTTTAGCCTATAAACATGAACCTTTTATTTTGAGTCATTGAACTTGAGCAAGGATGTTTATGCAAGTGTATGACTTAGAAATGTAATATTATGTAGATATATGACTTGAGAATATAATATTGTGTAGTAATGATACCCAAGAGGCAAGTGGACAATGGCAAAGCGCCCATGGTGGAGGAGGAGCCACTAAGGCAAACCACTCGATCTCGATACACAAGTGTGGTGTTTAGAGATGATTAGAGAGAGCAGAGCTAGCTAGCTAGAGGCAATGGCTCGAGGCTAGCCTCTAATGAGGCAGAAGAAGAGGTTATTTTAGAACTTAAGGTGAGGCAGTAGCCAGAGACCATACGTAGTACCAGGAGCAGGACCAAAGTTTGCTGCCGTGATGGCAATGGTAGCCAACCTCACCCAAATAGTGTAGGACTTCATATAGGCTCAGCGGAGACCGACGGATGAGCCTGCTCATATTGTTGGACCCACTGGGAGGTAGACCCGTGTGCTAGAGTCGATAGTGGAAGTGGCCAGACTTTACAGGTGCACCCAAGTTCGGGGCTAAATATGAAGGCCTTCCACAATATGAAGCCTCCAGTATTTAGAGGCTAGAGTGACTATCGGGTTGTGGACGACTGGATCTCCAGGATGGAGAATGAGTTCGCCTATATACAGTGTCCAAAGGAGCACAAGGTGTTGTATGCGGTCTACCAGTTAGAGGGTGAGGCCGAACACTGGTGGAAGATGGAGAGGGTGACCTTGCCAGTTGTAGGAGCTGGTTTGACATGGGAAGAGTTTAGAGATAGGCTCTTCCGCCATTATATACCCACCAGTGAGAGAGCAAAACAGATGACCGAGTTCATGACACTAGTGCAGGGGAGGAGACCTATGGCAGAATATGATGAGCAATTCTGCTCCTTGGCCCAATTCGTACAATGGGCCCAAGTAGACTCCACAGAGGTAGCCCAGAAATTTTAGGAGGGTCTACGATGGAGAATCAGGCAGAATGTGGCCCTCTTTATGTTGAATAGATATGAGGATATCTAGGAATGGGACAGAATAGCAGAAAGGGAAGAAGAAGAGTGCCAGAAATTCTAAGAGAGGGGCCACGCCAAGACTAGTGATTCGAGGCAGAGAAAGAAGCTTTGAATTGAGCAAAGTAGTGGAGTCACCTCTGAGAGGACATGTCATCATTATGGCCAATTGGGACATATCTAGTCTCATTGGCCCTTTTTGAAGAAAGAGGGAAGGAAGCCTACTATGCAGACCCCTAATCAGTCTAGAGAGCCGAGCCAGACAGCCAGCCAACCACAGGGAGCAGAGCAGAGGAGACCGATTGTTTGCTATCAGTGTGGCAAGTCAGGCCACATTAGACTGCATTGTCCCACTCCTCAGGGAAAGAGTGAGAGTGTTGCTTCTAGGGTACCTCCCTAGCCTGAGTGTGGTGGCCCACAGATGAGAGGCCAAGGTCATGGGACATATGTATCGCCAGGGAGGCAGTTTGCAGACTAGAGACCCCAAACTACGATAATTCTACAAGCTACCACAGTGCAAGAGGCACAGACAATGGATCATGTAGTTATAGGTAATCTCCTCATCTACAACTATATGGCATATGTCTTATTTGATCCTCGTGCTTCCCAATCTTTTGTATCCATGGCATTTGCTCATAAAGTTGGCTTGTCTACACATCTCATGCATCAATTGGTAGAGGTCTCCACACCACTAAAGGCAGTTAGTATGGCCTCAGAAAAATGTTATGATATTCCCATAGTAATTGAAAGCAGATGTTTCTATGCTGATTTGATAGTATTAAACATGGAAGGATTAGATACTATATTGGGGGTGGATTGGCTGGCTAAGCATGGCTAAGCATGAAGCTAAGATAGATTGCAAGACCAAACAGGTGATCTTGAAGACTTTTGATGAGATAGACATCACTTTTCAGAGTTCATCTACAAGAGAAGCTCCCAAACTAATTTCTACTATGAGAGCTCTCAATTTAGTGCAAAAGGGGCATGAAGCTTATTTGATTTCCATTGTAGATGTGCACTATGAGCATAGATCAATGGAGGATATCCCTGTTCTGAGAGACTTTCTAAATGTGTTTCCAAGAGAACTATTAGGATTACCTCCTGACCGAAAAGTCGAGTTCAATATTGACCTACAGCCAAGGGCAAAACCCATATCCAGAGCACCGTAGAGAATGGCACCAATGGAATTGGCTGAATTGAAGGTGCAATTACAAGAGTTAATGGATAAGGGATTTATCCGCCCGAGTGTGTTACCTTGGAGTGCGCTTGTCCTGTTTGTGAAGAAGAAGGATGGTAGTCTATGCCTATGCATTGACTATTGAGAGCTCAACAAGGTGATAATCAAAAATAAGTATCCATTGGCTTGTATAGATGATTTGCTTGATCAGTTGCAAGGGGCTACTGTGTTCTCAAAGATCGATCTTCAGTTGGGCTATCATCAGATGAAGGTTAAGCCAATAGATGTGATGACGATTGCATTCAGAATATGGTATGGACACTATGAATTCTTAGTAATGCCATTTGGATTGACCATTACTCTAGTAGTCTTCATGGATCTCATGAATAGGGTGTTTAGGCCATATTTAGATCACTTTATGATCATATTTATTGCTGACATCCTGATTTATTCCAAAAGTAAAGAGGGGCATGAAACTCACCTGAGATTGGTTTTGCAGTGACTAAGAGAAGAAAAGTTGTATGCCAAGTTAAAGAAATGCAACTTCAGGATGAACACTGTAGCATTTTTGGGACATATTATATCAGGAGCTGGTATTTTTGTCAATCCACATAAGATTGAAGCTATGGTAAATTGGCCCTGACCTGCTATAGTAATAGAAGTTCATAGTTTTCTAGGATTGGCGGGTTATTATCGCCGATTTGTTGAGAGATTTTATACTATAGCCATACCTCTTACACAGTTGACCCATAAAGGAGTGCAGTTCAAATGGAATGATCAATATAAGGTAGCATTCCAAGAATTTAAGAGGAGGCTAGTAGAAGCTCCAATTCTGAAAGTTCCTACGGGACGGGCTAAATTTGTAGTATACAGTGATGCATCTAAATTGGATTAGGGTGTGCATTGATGTAGCATGGAAATGTTATTGCTTATGCATCACGCCAGTTGAAGCCTCATGAATGTAGCTACATCACCCTTGATCTAGAGTTAGTAACTATCATATTAGTCTTAAAGATATGGAGACATTATCTCTATGATGAAAAGTGTGACATATACACAGATTATAAAAGCTTGAAGTACATTTTCACTCAGAAAGAGCTAAATATGAGACAAAGGCGATGCCTTGAGCTGCTAGAAGATTATGATTTGAATATCCATTATCATCCAAGCAAGGCAAATGTTATAGTAATTGCACTGACCAGGAAATCGGGTAGTAGCATGTCATGTCTGCTCACACAAAGGAATGAGCTATTTGAAAATATGAGGCAAATGGAGTTGTATGTGGGAATGAGAGGGCTAGTGGCACAATTATGTCAGTTATCTATTCAGCCCACTTTGCTAGATGAGATTTGGACTGCCCAGATGGAGACTATAGATGAGGAATTTTAGAAATTGAGAGAGAGAACTCAGAGCGGTGGACTACTTGATTATATTATTGGTGCTGATGGCATCTTGAGATACCAGAATCAACTTGCATTGCCTAGAGGTTCTGCCATAATACAAAAAGTGCTAGAGGAGACATACTATTCACCTTATACCATCCAACCAGGCAGTAACAAAATGTATCGTGACTTGAGATCACAACATTGGTGGCATGGCATGAAAAGTGATGTGGCTCAATATGTGGTAAGGTGTCTAGTATGCCAAAGGGTGAAGGTAGAACATCAGAGGCCTGGTGGGTTATTACAACCAATTGAGATCCCAGAGGTGAAGTGGATGGATATCACTATGGATTTTATTATAGGTCTTCCCAAGACTATAGCGGGTTATGATAGTATCTGGGTTATAGTGGATAGGTTGACTAAGGTAGCCCACTTTATTTCCATTCGCACTACTTACACTGCTGAGAAATATGCATGGATATATCAGAAGGAGATAGTGAAACTACATGGTGTGCCTAAGGACATTATTTCTGACCGTGGATCAGTGTTTACATCTAAGTTCTGGGTAGCTCTGCATATGGCTATGGGTAGCTCTGCATATGGCTATGGGTCTGGATTTCAACAGTACACATCACCCCCAAATTAATGGGCAGACTGAGAGGGTGAACCAATAGATTGAGGACATGCTGAGAGCTTGTGTCTTTGAATGGGGCAAATCCTAGAGCCAGTATCTTACTTTGGTGGAGTTTGCTTACAATAATAACTATCACTCCAGCATTGGCATGGCTCCTTTTGAGGCATTATATGGGCATAAGTGTCCAACACCACTTTATTGGTCCAAAGTGGGGAATATTGCTATTGTAGGGCTATAGATGATTGCAGATATAGTTAAAAAAAGTAGCCCCAAATCAAGGAGAAGATCCGAGTTGCCCAGTCTAGGCAGAAGAGTTATGCAGATACACATTAGGGGGACCTATTATTTCAAGTGGGAGATTGGGTTTTTCTTAAAGTGTAACCTATGAGAGTAACCTATGAGAGGTGTGGTGCAATTTCGTACTAAGGGCAAGCTAAGCCTTAGATATGTCAGGCTATATGAGATATTGGAACGGATTGGTAAGGTGGCTTATCGCATTGCATTACCACCTTCATTGAGCGGAATCCACGATGTGTTTCATGTGTCATCATTATGGAGATATGAACCGGATCCTTCTCATGTTTTGGTACCAGATGAGGTATAGTTGAGTGAAAACCTATAATATATTGAGTAGCCAATCCATGTCCTAAACAGGAGAGAGAAGCAGTTAAGAAACAAAACCATTTTCCTAGTTAAAGTACAGTAGAGTTGTCACTCGAAAGACGAGGCTACATGGGAGCTTGAGGATATAATGCAGTCTAAGTATCCTCATTTAATTGTCTAAGTTTCGAGGATGAAACTTTTTCTAATGGAGGTGGAATGTAAAGCCCTGAAAATTTCATGTAAATTTTCACTATTGTAAAGTTTCAGTAATTTTTCTAGTGCAACATACTGTAAAATTGAATTTTGAGGAATTTTATTATCAAAAAAATATAAAAATGGATAAAATATCTATATTAATGTGAGAATGATGAGGACATATGTTAATTAATAATTAATAGGTGAAGAAAAATTAAAAACATTACATATGGAAAGCCAAAAAACTGAGTTAATGGTAATTTTTGAAAAATTTCAATTTAATCAAATTTAATTGAAAAATAAATGATGAAATTATGAAAATAATAGATGGAAAATTGATTTGGGTTTATGATATATCAAATGGATGACTCACATGTATAAAGAATGATAATTTGATGGCATTTTAAAAATTCAAGAGAGTGAATGTACATAGAAGTGGGTGGAGCATAGACTACCAAAAACAAAAACAATATAAAAAGTGTGTTTTTCTAATGCCCATCCCATTTCCATCGTTTCCATCTTCCAGCCCATGCTAGCCAATATAAAAAATTCTCCCCATCATCCCAATCTTCCATTTTAGACAATTTTGCTTCAAGTCATCCATAACAAATTTTGATTCAAGTAATTAGTGGGCCATAGGATGCATTTTTTCTTAAGATCAAGAAGTGGTAGTCACCCAAACCTAGTGAAGTATTGTAGATTAGTGGGACCCACTAAAGGAATTTGAAGATTAAGGTAAGTGCTTAATCTACTTTAAATAGTGATGATGTTTATGAAAGAATATTATGCAAAAGTTGATTTATCTTCAAGGAATTTCAAAGCTTAATTCAAGGGGGTTTGCTAAAAATTTTAATAGGGAATTAAGGCTTTCTTAGAGGCTAGAAATTGAAGTGTGAGGGCTGTGCAAATTACTCAATTAATTAAGGTAGGCAGGTAATTATTTTAAGTTATTTTAAGTTCAATTTGATTTCTTTGAATGATTACAATTTGGGCACTTTTAATCTGAAATTTTTGTATATTAGTTACATGATTTTAAACATGCATTATCTACCCCATGCAACCATAATTAATTTATTTCATTAGCATGAATTAAATTGCATTGAAAATAATGGAGTTCGGATAAACAGTGCACTAACAGAACACCTCACCAAGTACCCCTCTTGAGGTTGATTAAAACCCAATGTAGTGATGTTATTTTGCAAAAATTAAAATATTATGTTAAAATAGATATACCATTACTATCATATCAAATTTCATGAACAAATTCCACCATTTGACACCTCAAAAAAAATGAACGTTAAATAACCTGAAAATGAGATGCTGATATTATCCCACCCTTTTGAAATTTTGCTTTATTTTTAATCTTCTCATTTTGAATTAATTTAAATTAAAATTTTTACCAAAATTCTATTATATTATTTTGAATTGACATAAAAATGTTTAGGGGCAAAAGAGATTTATATTTTTGTTTAACATTTTTTCTTCATATTTTCATATTTTAATTTTAAATTGATCAATTTACATTATTTTGATCTAAAAATTGGTTCAAATATTTTTAATATTATTAGAAATATGAATAAATATTTTTAGGTTAATTTTATATTTATAAACTAGTAAATAAGAATTTTATTTTAGAAATTATGTACATGTATTCTACACCCCCCGGAGTGTCGATAAAATTTAGTTTTGGCGCCTAATTGGTGCAGAACCTAGTGTGGCTCATTTATGTATTTTATGATGGTTGTGGTGCCAACTTGTGTCCATCACATGGCGAGGAGTGACCTGGTTGGCCAGTAGGCGGTTGTGTGGGCAGCCAGCACGGCCGGGCGTTACTATTAGCCTGGATGGCCTAATTGCTATGATTGGCCTGAGTAGCTTGTGTAGGTGTGTTTATGGAGAACTAGTACTCTTGTGAGGTGATGATGGTGGGGTGCCACTGGATACAACAATATGGCCATGTTGGCTTGGCAGGCTTCTGGCTGGGAGTGCTAGGATGGACCTGACACGTTGAAGAGTGAAAGGGTAGTGTTTTAGTTTGTGTGCCTCTTGGGGAGGAGTGTGTGGATGTTGGTGGGGTAGTATATGGGTATAAGAGGTAATCGTGGATTGGCAGATACAAAAAGGGCAGTATGACATATCGGTATTCGAGCTAGTATTAACCGATTAACTATGTATACGATATCATTATGAGTATATGTATGAAATAATTAATGAGATGTTAACATTAAAATCTTAATGAACCTGGTCACTGGTTGACTATGACATCCTGCATATTGCATGACATGTTTTGCCTGTTTACATCATTGTTTATTACTTTATTTGGCGTTGTTCATTACATTATTTATAGTCATGTTTTTCTGCTTACCTACTTACTAAGGTTTGCCCAAACTCATGCTTTTATTTAAATTTTCAGCTAACAGGTTAGGGGACGGAGCCCAATAGGGTGTTGGATCTCGTGACGGGGCTAAGCCATAACACCAGAAGAGGCTTTACTCCTTTTCATTGTGTATGATGATGTATATTATTGGATGGATTTTGGATGTATCATTACTTTGTTTTACAACATGTCGTTTTATGACGTGGGTGTATATGATTTGACAGGTAGGGTATAGTGTACCCCGATCTTGGTCTGTAGGTGTTGTGGTGATGTGTGTTTTGGAGGCGGCAATTATATAATTAGTGTAGAAAATGGTAGGGCCTAGAGGTGGCCATATTATATTTGCATATTTAAGGGTATTTGTTATATAATTATTATGGTTTAGCATGTTGTATACAAGATAATGGTGGTAAATCAGGGGAGACTCTGACAGAATTATCTCTGAATTTACCACTAGTAACGCTCAAGGGAGGAGGGGCATTATAAGTGGTATCAGAGCCTAATGCACCTAAGGTGGTATAAGTGTGAAGTATGACTGTCAAATCATTAAGTAATGACATGCTTAGGTTACATTAATATATTTTAGAAACATGGGGGAGCGTTAGTTTAGCTTGGAAACATGAACCTTTTATTTTGAATCATTGAACTTGAGCAAGGATGATTATGCAAGTGTATATGACTTAGAAATGTAATATTATTTAGATATATGACTTAAGAATATGATATTGTGTAGTAATGGCACCCAAGAGGCAAGTGGACAAGGGCAAAGCACCCATGGTGGAGGAGGAGCCACCAAGGTGAACTACTCGATCCCGATACACAGGTGTGGTGATTAGAGATGATCAGAGAGAGTAGAGCCAGCCAACTAGAGGCAATGGCTTGAGGCCAGCCTCTAATGAGGAGGAAGAAGTGGTTATTCTAGAACCTGAGGTGAGGCAGTAGCCAGAGACCATACAGGAGCCGGTAGGGGCTGGTGGTATAGTACCAGGAGCCAGACCAGAGATTGCTGTCGTGATGTTAATGGTAGACAACCTCACCCAAACAATGAAGGACTTCATATAGGCTTAGCGAAGACCGGTGGATGAGCCTACTCATATTGTTGGACCCACTGGGAGGCTGACCCATGTGCCAGAGTTGATAGTGGAAGTGGGACAAACTTTACAGGTGCACCCAAGTCCGGGGCTAAACATGAAGGCCTTCCACAATATGAAGCCTCTAGTACTTAGAGGCCAGAGCAATGACATGGTCATGGACGATTGGATCTCTAGGATGGAGAAGGTGTTCACCTATATGTAGTGTCCAGAGGAGCACAAGGTGTTGTATGCTATCTACTAGTTAGAGGGCGAGGCTAAACATTAGTGGAAAACGGAGAGGGTGACCTTGCCAGTTGCAGGAGCTGGTTTGACATGGGAAGAGTTTAGAGATAGGCTTCTCCGCCATTATGTACCCACGAGTGAGGGAGCAAAAGGGATGACTGAGTTCATGACACTAGTGTAGGGGAGGGGACCTATGGCAGAATATGATGAGCAGTTCCATTCCTTGGCCCAATTTGTACCATAGGCCAAAGTAGACTCCGTAGAGGCAACCCAAAAATTTCAGGAGGCTCTACGATGGAGCATCAGGCAGAACGTGGCCCTCTTTATGGTGACTAGATATGAGGATATCTTGGAATGGGCCAGAATAGCAGAGAGGGAAGAAGAAGAGCACTAGAAATTCTAAGAGAGGTGATGCACCAAGACTAGTGATTCGGGGCAGAGAAAGAAGCTTCAAATTGAGCAAAGCAGCGGAGTCACCTCTGAGAGGTCATGTCATCATTGTAGCTAGCTCGGACATATCAGGTCACATTGTCCTAAATTGAAGAGAGAGGGAAGGAAGCCTACTAGGCAGACCCCTACTCAGTCTAGAGAGCCGAGCCAGACAACCAACCAGCCTTAGGAGTAGAGCAGAGGAGACCGATTGTTTGCTATCAATGTGGTGAGCTAGGCCACATTAGACTGCATTGTCCCACTCTTTAGGGGAAGAGTAAGAGTGTTACTTTTAAGGTACCTCCCCAACCTAAGCGTGTTGGCCCACAGATGAGAGGCCGAGGTCGTGGGACGTATGTACCGCCAGGGAGGCAGTTTGTAGAGCAGAGACCCCAAACTACGGCAAGTGTATAGGCTTCCACGGTGCAAGAGGCACAAGCAATGGATCATGTGGTTATAGGTAATCTCCTCGTTTACAACTATATGGCATATGTCTTATTTGATCTCGGTGCTTCCCAGTCTTTCGTATTTGTTGCATTTGTTCATAATGCTGGCTTGTCTACACATCCCATGCATCAATTGGTAGAGGTCTCCACACCACTAAAGCTAGTCAGTATGGCCTCAGAAAAATGTTATGACATTCCCGTAGTAATTGAAAGCATATGTTTTTATGCTAATTTGATAGTATTAACATGGAAGGATTGGATATTATATCGGAGATGGATTGGCTAGCTAAGCATGAAGCCAAGATAGATTGCAAGACCAAACAGGTGATCTTGAAGACTCCCGATGAAATAGATATCACTTTACAGAGTTCATCTACAAGATAAGCTCCCAAGCTAATTTCTACTATGAGAGCTCTCAATTTAATTTGGAAAGGGCATGAAGCTTATTTGATTTCTATCATAGATGTGCACTATGAGCATAGATCAGTGGAGGATATCTCAGTTGTGAAGGACTTTCTAGATGTGTTTCCAGGAGAACTATGCCTCCTGAGCCAAAAGTCGAGTTCAATATTGTCCTTCAGCCTGGGGTAGAGCCCGTATCCAGAGCACCATATAGAATAGAACTAGTGGAATTGGCTGAATTGAAGGTGCAGTTACAAGAGTTCATGGATAAGGGATTTATCCGCCCTAGTGTGTCACCTTGGGGTGCTCTCATCCTATTTGTGAAGAAGAAGGACAGTAGTCTGCGCCTATGCATTGACTACCGAGAGCTCAATAATGTGACAATCGAAAATAAGTATCCATTGCCTCATATAGATGATTTGCTTGATCAGTTGCAAGGGACTATTGTGTTCTGAAAGATTGATCTTCAGTCGGGCTATCATCAAATGAAGATTAAGCCAACAGATGCGACGAAGACTGCACTCAGAAGACACTATGAATTCTTAGTAATGCCATTCGGATTGACCAATGCTTCAGCAGTCATGGATCTCATGAACAGGGTGTTCAGGCCATTGTTAGATCACTTTGTGATCTTATTTATTGATGACATCCTGATTTATTCCAAAAGTAAAGAGGAGCATGAAACTCACCTGAGATTGGTTTTGCAGCAACTAAGAGAAGAAAATTTGTATGCCAAGTTAAAGAAATGCAACTTCTGGATGAAAAGTGTAGCATTTTCGGAACATATTATATTAGGAGTTGGTATTTTTATAGATCCACATAAGATTGAAGTTGTGGTAAACTGGCCTTGACCTACTACAATAACAAAAGTTTGCAGTTTTCTAGGATTGGCGGGTTATTATCGTTGATTTGTTGAGAGATTCTCTACTATAGCCATACCTCTTACATAGTTGACTTATAAAGGAGTGCAGTTCAAATGGAATGATCAATGTGAGGCAGCATTCCAAGAATTAAAGAGGAGGCTAGTAGAAGCAGTTCTGAAAGTTCCTACAGGATGGGGTGGATTTGTAGTATACGGTGATGCATCTAAACAAGGGTATTGATGCAGCATGGAAATGTTATTGCTTATGCATCACGCCAACTGAAGCCTCATGAACGTAGCTACCCCACCCATGATCTAGAGTTAGCAGTTATATCAATAGGTGAGGATGATGAGGACATATGTTAATTAATAATTAATAGGTGAAGAAAAATTAAAAATTACATGTGGAAAGCCAAAAAATTGAGTTATCAGTAATTTCAGAAAAATTTTAATTTAATCAAATTTAATTGAAACATAACTAATGAAATTATAGAAATAATAGATGTAAAATTGATTTGGGTATATGATATATCAAATGGATGACTCACATGTATAACGAATGATAATTTGATGGCATTTTGAAAATTCAAAAGAGTGAATGTACATAGAAGTGGGTGGAGCATAGACTACCAAAAACAAAACAATATAAAAAGTGTGTTTTTCTAATGCCCATCCCATTTCCATCATTTCCATCTTCCAGCCCATGCTACCCAACATAAACCCTTCTGCCCATCATCCCAATCTTCCATTTTAGACAATTTTGCTTCAAGTGATCCACAGCAAATTTTGATTCAAGTAATTAGTAGGCCATAGGATCGATTATTTCTTGAGATCAAGAAGTGGTAGTCACCCAAACTTGGTGAAGTATTGTTGATGAGTTGGACCCACCAAAGGAATCTGAAGATTAAGGTAAGTGCTTAATCTACTTTAAATGGTGATGATGCTTATGAAAGAATATTATGCAAAAGTTGATTTATTTTCAAGGAATTTCAAACCCTAATTCAAGGGGGTTTGCAAAAAATTTTAATAGGGAATTAAATCTTTTTTAGAGGCTAGAAATTGGGGTGTGAGGGCTGTGCAAATTGCTCAATTAATTAAGGTAAGCAGGTAGTTGTTTTAAGTTATTTTAAGTTCAATTTGATTTCTTTGAATGATTACAATTTGGGTACTTGTAATCTAAAATTTTTATATATGAGTTACATGATTTTAAACATGCATTATCTTCCCCATAAAACCATAATTAATTTAGCATGCATTAAATTGAATTGAAAACAATGGAATTCGGATGAACACTGCACTGATAGAATACCTTACCAAGTACCCCTCTTGAGGTTGATTAAAACATAATGTAGTGATGTTATTTTGCAAAAATAAAAATATTATGTTAAAATATATATACCTAAATACTATCACATCAAATTTCATGAACAAATTCCTAGTTTGACACCATAAAAAATATGAACATTAAATACCCTGAAAATGAGATGCTAATAGCGTCCCACCCTTTTGAAATTTTGCTTTATTTTTCATCTTCTCATTTTGATCTAATTTAAAATTGCATTTTTGCAAAAATTCTATTCTATTATTTAGAATTGACTTAAAAAACTTGAGGGGCAAAAGAGATTTATAATTTCTTTTAACATTTTTTCTTCATATTTTAATTTCAAATTAATCAATTTACATTATTTTGATCTAAAAATTGGGTTGAACATTTTTCATATTATTGGAAATCTGAAGAAATATTTTTTGGTCAATTGTATATTCTTAAACTCTTAAATAAGAATTTTATTTTAGAAATTATGTATATGTATTCTACGCCCTCGGGAGTGCTGGTAAAATTTAGTTTTGGTGCCTGATTGGCGTAGAGCCCAGTGTAGCTCATTTATATATTTTATGATGGCTGTGGGGATCCACCATGTGGCAAGGAGTGGCCTAGTTGGCCAGTAGGTGGTTTGTTGGGTAGCCGGCATGGCCGAACATTGTTGAGTTTTGCCCAGACTCACCCTCTTATTTAAATTTTTAGCTAACACGTTAGAGGACGGAGCCCAACAGGGTGTTGGGTCTTATGACAGGGCCAGGTTGTGACACTAGTAGAGGCTTTACTCCTTTTCATGATGTATGATGATGTATATTATTGGATAAATTTTGGATGTATCATTACTTAGGTTTACAGCATGTCATTTTATGGCGTGGGTGTATATGATTTGATAGCTAGGGTATAGTATACCTCGATCTTGGTTTGTAGGTGTTATGGTGATGTGTGGTTTGGAGGTAGCAGTTATATAATTTGTGTAGAAAATGGTAGAGCTTGGAGGTGGCTATATTATATTTCATATTTGAGGGTATTTGTTATATAATTATTGTAGTTTAGCATGTTATATACAGGATAACGGTGGTAAATCAAGGGAGACTCTGCCAAAATTTTCTCTGAATTTACCACTAGTAATGGTCAAGGGAGGAGGGGCGTTACAATTAAATGCTAATATTTTGTGAAAATATTATGCTTAAAAGTATGTGAGAAAGAAAAGTTGAAAATTTAATAAAAAAGGGGAGAAAAATCAACAAAAAGGGGGTCAGTGATTTGGCACCAAATGGTAGAGCTGGGATGCCGATTCAAGAGATGGGAGGCAGCAGAAATTGGTGTTGCGGTGCCGGGGTGAAATGTAGGCACGCAAACAAGTAGCGGGAATTGGCGTCGTGGTGCCAGAATTCGAGGCCATGGTGTCGGTGTCAGCCATATATGTGCAGCCCAATTTTTCTTTCTTCAATTCATTCTTCTCTCCCTAGTCTGTCTCGTTTTTCTTTCCACGCAAACCCTACCCTATTTATGCCAAATCCTTGCCCTTTTTGCAAGACTAGAAGGTGATTTAGGTGAGCAAGCATCTATGCATACCTATGAAGATGGGTTTTAGCCATTTGAGCAAAGGAAGAAGATGAAATCTTAAGTTTGTTGGAATCTATGATGGATTCTTGTGGAAATGGGCTAGATTTTGATGCAAAGTAAGAAACCATGTTCAAATATGAAGATAAATTCATTTTCCATATTCAATTTTCATAATTAGCTAATCATTAAGATTTTCTAACCATTGCAACATTTTCACGGTTTCACATTGGCTGGAATGAGTTTGTTTGGAAGGAAGAAGAACTATTTGTTGGAAACTTGCTCTATTAGAACGGTTCACAATTTTGGACTAGTCGAGATACTAACTTCGGACATAGCTTGTAATCCTTATGTCCGAGATAAACTGGCTTCATCTATATTTCTTCTGTCTGTCTAAGATAAGTGCCTCCAGCTATATGTAATAACTTTAAACTGAGTGAGATTTCTCTATCTTGGCATGGCTTTTTTCAAAATGCTTCACTTCATCTGAAGAAAGTAACTTTCGTACTGACTAGTATAACATGGGTTGCTTGCTCATGAGAGAACTTTAGCTTCATCTTAAATAAGTTGATAGTGTCCAAAATAACAATTTCAGAATGTATGAAGCTTGTTTCCACATTTGATCAAAGCTTGGGACTGATCCTATTTTGGACTGAGAGACACTATCCAAACTGATCCCAGAATGAGTTAGGTTCGTCTGAAACTACATTGAGCTACTAGCATCTTAGCTTCATACTTCTACTTCGTCCAAACTTAGCTTTGCATCCAAACATGATCTTCATAGTGTCTAAACTCAGTTTCTTCCGTAATAAAGTTTGTTTTGAAGCCTTGCTTCTGTCTAAACTTGGGCATCTATCTTATTGACTTCGATAGCATCTGAAGTGACTTTGAAGCACATGAATGATGCTAGACCTGTCGTTAGACGTGGATTTTCCCTTAGATGCTTGGATCATTTGTCCTTGAGCATTTACATTTTCTTCATTTGATCATTAGTGGATCTTTTCTTTCTGATCTTTTCTTTTATGTGTTGTCCACTTTTTTAAAGTTATTTTCTTATTTATATAGCTTGTTACTGCACACTTGAGAAAATAATAGTTAGTAGCTTAACCATTCACTCATGTACTTTTATTCATCATAAAAACTTAGCTGGTTAAATGAATCATCATCAAAATAGAGCTAAACAAAGTAGGTTTGGTTCAATAGAAGGATAATTTAATTGTTCAAGTTTATGCTGATGATATTGTGTTTGTAGCTACTAATGATAAATTATGTCAAGATGTTTCCCAAGTCATGCAGTGAGAATTTGAAATAAACTTGATGGGGGAGCCAAACTTCTTTCTAAGCTTGGAAATTAAGCAAATGAAGGAAAGAATCTTCATCCACCAAACAAAGTACACAAAGAAACTCCTAAAGAAGTTCAAAATGGAAGATGGGAAGCCTTTTAGCACTCCAATGAGCAAATCTATTAAGATGGACAAAGATGGGAGAGGTAAACCCATTTGTCAAAAATTATATAAAAGCATAACAGGAACTCTATTGTATTTAACTGCTAGTGGATCCGATATCATGTTTAGTTTTTACTATGTGATAGATTCTAGTCAAATCCTAAGGATTTAAATCTCATAGCTATTAAAAGAATCTTTAGATACCTTTCTTATATCCAAAAAGTCTTGGTTTATGGTATCCAAAAAGTTCCAATTTTGAGTTAGTTGGGTACTCTAATGATAATTTTGTTGGTTATAAAATAGATAGAAAGAGTACCTTTGGGACATGTTAGTTTGTTGGAAGCGTGATTATATCATGGTTTTATATGAAGCAGACATCTGTTGCATTATCAACTATTGAAGCCGAGTATGTGGCGATAGGTAGTTGCTGTGCAATGATTCTCTAGATGAAATAGTGATTGGTAGACTATTGTTTGAAATATGTGGTTACTCCCATTAGATGTTATAATACCAGTGCAATTTACTTAACCAAGAATCCAATACCACATTCAAGAACTAAACATATAGAGGTTAGATATCATTTCATCAGAGGTCATGTGCAAAATTATAATATTTACTTGGAATAAGTAACATAGGAGGGTCAATTAGTAGATATTTTTATTAAACCAATCCCAAAGGATAGATTTTGTAGAATTAGAAGAGAGTTAGGCATTTTAGATTCATGTGTGCTTCAATTTCATATCATATGAAGAGTTAATGTGTGATAATGTTATGAATTTCAAGTGCTATCAAGTATATTTTCTTTGATCGACATGTTTTCTATTGTTTGAAAGCATATGTTTTGTATCACATTGCATATAGAATTTTTAGAGGTAAATTCAAAGGCATTTTATAACTTTGAACACATTTTTGTCACATTTTTCATGCTCTCTATGTTTTAGTAGAACTCTAAAATTTTTCATAGGAGATTTCGAAACTCTAAAATTTTATTGTAGGCTTCTAAAAGATGTCAAAAATTGTTTTAAGTAGACAAAAACTATTTCGAAACTCCTTAAAATATGATTTTAGAACTCTGAAAGTCTTAGTGTAGGTGGAGACTAGTTCAAAACTTTAAACTCATAATTTCAAAACTCTGAAATTTAGGTTCTGTTATATTATAAATGACAAATGGTGTTTAAGAACTCTAAAACCCTTTCTTCTAAAATTTGAAAATTCCTACACAAGTGAGACTCTTCATCTCCGACTCATTTTTCCCATTTTTAAAAGCTTTTGAGTTCGTTTCTTTCATTTCCATTTCCAGTAAAGAACTCCCACTTCCTAAAAAACTTACAAAAACCCTCTTTCCTAAAACCTAAAACCATCCAAAAATCCAAATCCTTTTCAATCTCCTCAAATCAAGGTGAAACCCTTACTGATAAAATAGAGAGAACTAAAGGAGCAATCAAGTCCCTTTGACTTCGATAGAATATGGAAGAGTAAGAAAGAGGAAGGGAAGTACAAAAAAGGAAATCCAAAGTAAGAAAGGGAGAACCAACAATCACATAGTCATGGTACACTTTGATAATAAGATCTCTGCTTTTGAGAAATTTTAAAAATATTTTGAAGAAAAGAGAGTAGTTTAAGGGTAGAGTATTTGATTTCAAGTTATTTGGAGATGGTATAAGTTGTTTAAATCAGTTTGTGACAAAATGGTTCAAATTTCAAGAATGTGAGGAAATTTTGAGCTACCAAGATCTAAGATACTCCATGCTTGTGCATATTCTGATAAGCAATTACAACACAAGCATGATGAAATCTTGGATTGGAAAAATAGAAATTGATTTAAGGCTTGATAGATAAGAAAGAAGTTTAACCTACTAGAAGTACAAGAAAGGGGTATTCAGTGGTCAAGAATGAAGTTTGACTTGTTTTCAGACTTGGCTAGAGTAGCAATTGATGCAAAGGAGAGTTAGCTCCATGTCAACCATCTACATATATAATTAAAAATAGTCGATAATCTATGTTGGTCCCAGGGGACCCCTAAAACTGCATGGGTCTATGGTAACACTAGAACCCAAACAGTGTGGGGAAAACAAATGGTTGTGCAAGTGCAGAAAATAAAATGCAATGGAAACATGCAAGCATAAAGACAATAAAGATAGAAGGATTATAGTGGTTCAGGCCCCCTTGGGACCTACTCCACTCTTGAAGGTTTTCCTAACCTTGGGTTCCAATATACCCTATGAAATCATACCTTAGTTTCCTAAGCTAACGAAGAACTCTTACACTGGTTTCACGAGCTCACTAGAAACTCACATTGTTGGTTTTCACAAGCTCACCAACAACTCATACAATGATGGTTTTCCTGAGCTCACCATCAATTCGTACAATGATGGTTTTTCTGAGCTCATCACCAACTCATACGATCTGATTTCACCAGTGCTAACTATCAACTCTACACAAATATAAGTGTACAAGGAAACGAATTTAACAAGGCCTATGTGTAGACATAATTAAAGCTCAAACGGATATAAAAGATACAACAATAAAGCATATTACAATGAATTCGAACTCCCTTGAAGTGGTATTGAAGTGGCCTCGAAGCTCTTTGATCTTGACATCACCTTGGAGTAAAAACACTTAGAAACGCTTTAGGGCTTTTTGTATTTGATTTGTCTTTGGCACTTAGAACCCTCAAGCATCTCATTTTTCTTCAATGGATCTTCTATTTGTACATTTCAAAGACCCCTTAGATAATTTGGAAGAAGACCATTTGAAGATAGCTATTGCAGTGCCTTTTTAATTTTGACCATTGAAGTGGCAGGCGCTATCGTAGGCGGCTAAGCCTATCAGCTACGCCCCTAGAGATACAGTAGGTGGCTGCCCTATCAGCTATGATCATCTAGTGAGAATGCGTCTCCTTGAATCTTCATAGGTGATACCATAGGTGGTATGCAATATCGACTATGACTTTCAGAACGTATGAAGCCCTACTTTAGCACATCTGAAGCCCTGCCGATGATATTGGAGGTGGTATGCCATATTGGCTACAACCTCTTAAGATCGAAAATCATCTTTTTCTTCCTCTGAAGCTTCCAATCTTCTTTGAAGCTTCTTTTGAACTATGTGATCTTAGTAAAGATATCATTTGCTTAATTCAAGTCATAAACAAGTTTTGTTAATCATCAAAACCAAATCCTTAGGGTCAACATTCTCTCCCTTTTTGATGTTAACAAAACTTGATGACTTGCACAAACAAAATAGTGCTAATGAACTAAGGAAACTAACCCTAAAAGTTTTGTTCTTCTTCTTGCCCTTTATATAACATATTCCCCTAAATATAGCAAGTCATGACATTCTCCCTCTTTTTTTCATAATCAAAAAGGTCAAGGGGGTGAGGGATTAATATTAATCTCTGGTTTGAGGGACTAAACTATTCTCCCCAAACAATGCATGATCCTAAACTTTATTCTCCATTCTCGCCCTATTGTGCATAATCTAATGGCTTTACTTCTCACATTCAAAGCAAAGTTCATCTAGTTGATAAGTTTTCAATCAACTCATATTGATGATAACCGAAGGTCTATTTAGGAATCGATTTCCAAGTCAAAACCTTGAATTGTGAAGTTCCCCAAAAAGGCTTGACTTATGCCTTGGGACCAAAGTTACATTAAGGTTAATTTCATTAGTCTAAGTAGTAGATGATTATCTGTTAAGCTTTTCTTGCATACCCTTATGTAAGATGGTTCTCCTATGAGAGAAAAAGTAATGAAGGCTAGAATGATATGCAATGTAATGCAAAGATTTAATGATAAGAAATACAATACTTTCACTTACCTAGCTACCTCAAACAAATTTATGCTTCTATTTACCATGGTTGAGGAGATACTTCTATACATAAATAATCTTCTTCTTCTACATTTTCATTAACATTTTCTTCTTCTTCTTCCTTAAATGTACAATCTTCTACTGTATTTACAATCTTTTTATTTTTCTTCTTCTTCAAAAGACTCCTTGTAATGCCCCACACCCTCACCCTATACATTTCGACCATCTAATAAACTATGCTCTATTGGGCCTATGCAGGACGTTACCATTTCTCTTCTTAATAAGGAAATTTTTTCCATAACCCCACTATTCTCTATTTTTAAGGGGAACAATTTTGTCAAAATTGGGCAGAGTCTCCTTGAATTATCAATATTTAAAACCTAATATACAACATTCAAACTCATAATTTCTAATTGTCAATATTCACAATTCTAAATCATACATAGAACTATAATTTTAATAAATATAATTCAAATCATAATTAACTCACTAGCCAAACCTCCCCACAACCTAGAATCTATATCTTACTATGATGGCAATACACCGTAGGGGAACTATGTCATGCTATCACAATATTTACAATCATATAATTACAATATGATTTACAATTACTTACCAATATACAATGGGATTCCAATCCCAACATATAGTCATACCATACAAAAATATGTCTTCTAATCTTATTTACTTATCCCAATCCATAGTGGAGATTCTTCAATTGGCTTATCAACTAAAAATTTAAAAGAAGACGATACGAGTCTAGGTAACTCAGTAAGTAGACACAATTAATAGAAATCGAGGTAAAATTTACATAATTAATTCAATCATGATCAAATATGTAATAAACCAATCATACTATAAGGACCTCACCCTCATTATTCTAATTCAATATTCTACGTCCATCAAGCATATCCAATCACACAATTTCTCATATATAACAAGACAACTAATCAGGTAATGACTTTTATCTCCTGAATCAACAATATACACATATACTCATTCAATTATTCAATATACCATTTCAATCCAAATAAGTATAACTTAATGGAATATCTATTATTCCCATACTGTATCATTAATCAATTCATATAGAAACTCATTTACAAGAATCATCAAATACACCCAATGCCAACAAACATTACATAATTCAATCCAAGGAACATTAGTTATTCCTAGTATTGATGCCATTACAAACCAATATAAACATTTATTATCACCAATATGGGATATTCAATATCCCCAACCAAAACACACAAGCCTTGATTCAAATCACTGGGATATTTCTTATTCCCATCCAATCATATATTGAAAGAAAACAAGGGGCATCTACTTACCTTAAGTGATCCGCTATATACTTTTCAAGCTTCATGTCTCTTTTCATTCTTCTCAGATCACCCTGTATAGAGCAACAACCCCATTCACTTACAACCATAACTCAAACTAATTTATTAATCATATATACTTTCCAAATGCATGATTGCATTCTCATCAATATATAATTAAATCTAACATCTTCAATATCTAGTTAACCTTTATAACATACCATTTAAATTTTAAGTACATTCCAAATAACCAACCTTTTCTTCCCTTCTATAAGTGTCTTAGAATTATAATCAACTCAATTTATCTCTCATTAGGACATTTTATCAAATGGTCAATAGACACAATTTAAATCATAAGAATTTACTAAGAGTTCATCAAAAGCTTTGTTCCTAACCGTATATAATCATCATATAACATAACTAACATGCAATTGACTTCAATAACCATATAATTAGATGTTTAATTCAATTGATTTGTGGCTCACATAACCCAAACACAAAACCCCTTTTTAATTCCTAACTAGGGCATAATCAATTATCCAATTGCATAGGTTCAAACGACCCAAACAAGTCGCAAAACATCCTAACTATGCATTAAATCATTTATCTCATGATAATTTCACAAAATAATGAAATTTCCCCAAATCCACTATTCATCACAAGCTCCAACTTTGCAAAATCATAATTTTTCATGCTAAATCATGTATATTATTCTATTAAAACCATTCCTCACGAATTTGTAAGTACATGCATCAATTTAATCCAAAAATTGATCATTTCTGAAAACCCCAAAAATCTAAAATTTGAGATTGGATTGGTAGATTGGGCTTACCTCCACTTACGAACATAGCCATCCTCCCCAAATGAATGACCAAGCTCCTAGCACCACATGGCTCCTTTCATTTCATGGAAATCCAATGTTTCTTCCATTTTCTATGGTTCGAATGGTTGAAAATTGGGTTCAACTGAAAGATCACAAGTTCTTCTACCTAGGTAGGGTGATTTCCTAGCTAAAATAGTAAGAAATCAAGCTAAATGGGCTAGGACAAAAAGGGGAGGAAGAAAAAAATTGGCCAGAGGAGAAATGGGGAGAAAAATGCATCAAAAAGTTAAAAAATTGACTTAAATAACCGACCAACGTTGCAGGCACCAATTTGTTGTCGTCACCTGTTGCCACTGACTTCGAATAGTGCCGCCGGTGCCACCTTGCTAGTTGGCCCTATTTTTTGAAATTTCAACATTTTTATATCATCCATCATTTATTCCATATAAAAATAACATAATTGCCTCTAATTTTACCTCAATTAACTTATACGCACGTCATATAATCATACACATATGATTTCATTTGGCTCAATTTCATCAAATTCTTATACACTTCATACATAATTGATTCATTTTATTTAAAAATCACATTGCTTCATTAACCAACACATAACTAACCCAAAATTAACACCCTAGGTGTTACACTCCTAATCTTACTAGAGTGGGTTTTCATAATTTCTACTTCATCATCCTCCCTCTCACTACATGAAGATTTTGCACTTTCATAGTCATACACTAACTTAATCTACTTCCCTTCTTTCTCATTCTTCAATACTTTATTGATCATGAAAGACCTCATGAGTTCTGCAACTGAGAGCTTGCTCATATCTTTGGCCTCCTCAATAACTATGACTTTTGGCATTCAATCCACAAGAAGAGACCTTAGAATCTTTTTGACCTGCCATGAATAAGGAATTTCATGGCCTAAAATTTTTAAGCTATTAGAGAGTCTAAAAAATCTAGAGAACATATTAGAAATTGACTCATTCCTAAGTATGCAGAACACTTCATATTTATGGACAAAAAAATTAATCCTAGCTTCTTTTATGTTGCTTGTCCCCACATAAACTGCTTGCAAATGGTTCTAAATCTCTTTAACAATTTCACATGAGGATATTTTCTCAAATTCAAAAGTAAAGAGAGCATAATATAGACCATTCTTGTCTTTGGCATTCAATGAAACTGCTCTAATGTCTTAGTTAGTCTATTTACTCTCCTCTGAAGTGGAGAGCATCACTCCTTCTACTATCTTCTATAACGTATAACTATTGACAATCAAAAGATTCTTCATATTCATTTTCCAATAACTATAAAGCTCCCCATCAAAATATAGAGGTATAATGGTTAATTAACCCTCCTTGATTTCGAAAAAATTATTTTTTATATAGAATCAAACTGAGGTAGAGATTGAAACACGAATCCCAATATCAGTGCCTTGCTCTGAAACTAATTGTTGGTCCCAAGGGACCCCTAAAATTGCAGGGGTGTATAGCAACACTAGAATTGGATTGGTGTGGGGAAAATAAATGGTTGTACAAGTGTAAAAAATAGAATGTAATTGAGACACAAAGGCACAAAGATAGAGGTTCGAACCCCCTTTGGAACTTACTCCACTCTCCAAGGTTTTCCTAACCATGGGTTTCAATATACCCTGTGGAATCACACCTTAGTTTACCAAGCTAACCAAGAACTCTTACACTGATTTTACGAGCTCACCAAAAACTCACATTTTTTGTTTACATGAGCTCACAAATAACTCATACAATGATGGTTTTCCCAAGTTCACCACCTGTTGAACCAAATCGTGCATATGTCAAACAGCTAAGTTTTGATGATAAGCAATAACATATGTGTGAATATTTATGGTACTCATAATTGTGTTCCCAAACACTGCAGAAATAAATATAAATATACATGAAAATAATTCAAATACAATGGACAGTGTATACAGAGAATACATCAGCTAGCAAAATCCATTAATGGAAAAAAGACAAGAATGCTTAATGTTTGACCCTAAAAATTTTGCTGTGGGTTGCAACCTGATTCGGATATATATGTTTGATGAATGACATTGTCTATAGAAAAGCTTGATGTTAGTAGTTAAATAATAAAGTATTATAGTGTGGGAAATAAGCATTCAGCGATGGAATGGGCTACAGAATAGAAAATTTAAACTGATGTTGCATAGCTTTCCATACATTACCAGAGTACCTATGGGGATGGAGTTAAAATGCTCCACCACCCTCATTTCCCAACAACCGAACTTAGCGGCCCTCCCCCCTGCTCCCTAATGTTTCATAACTTCTTGATTCTTGAAGAAATTGAAGCTGAACAACTAGAAGACTGAACAACTAGAAGACTAAGTATTGAAGAATTTGTAGCAAGCTAGTAAGGAGAATATCTCATATTCAGTGAATTGGAGAGGAACCAGTTGCAAAAAATACAAGGGTTTTGCATCAAAGCCTAGATTGTGGGTTTTGAGTAGAGAAGTGAGGAGGTAAGCTAATTCTACTAGTGATTAACCTATTCTACTCGATAGATCATTTGAATTTTAGTTCATAAAGCAAAATTTTATTGTTGGAAGAATAGGGTTTTGGGGAAAATAAAAAATTAGTAGGACATGAATGTTTCAAATATGGATTTTGATAAGGATTTAGTTTAAATACCGTAATATGTCATTTAGAATGGAAATCCCTACTTGTGAATGATGAGCATATGGGATTTCAGGAACTGCATTCTAAATGTTTGATGAAATAGCACAAAAGGGCTATAGTATAATTAAGCTATGTTAATGAATCCATAATCATTATTTTCAGTAAAGGTAAACCAAGAAAGTGGATTATCTTTAAACAGTGTTGAGGGATGGAATAAAACTCATAAGTAATACATTTCTGCAGGTTAATAAATAAAGGATATGTATTTTGAATGTAGGAGTTCCAAATTGCAGATTTGGACTTCGCCATATAAGGATTGTAGCAAAAGAGAAGTGTGTTTGATGCACAGAAGGTAAGTAGGCTAATTGTTTATGTGCTTCTTTTGAAATTTAAATCATTCTTTGTTAATATTGATCAATTACATTATGAGTTAATTTATGGATGAAGTTGGCCTGTTACGTTTTGACATGGGCAAACCAAATAGATTGCATTGTGAGAAGTTTGTACAAAAGTGGAATTAAGCACAAATGAAAGAAGTGAATGTGACTAAGAAGTAATTCAGTGTATTTCAAGTATTGTGATTTTGCATTAAAGGTTATGAAATCATTATATGTTATAAAAATCAAGGTAAAACAAAGTGAGATTTGAGGAAAATTAAGTGGTTAATCAAGAAACATTGAGAATGAGGAAATAGGACAAGTTCTAATGAGAAAAAGGGTGGGCGAGAAGAATATTGTCCAGTGTTGCGACATTGAGCCCACTACCACTTCAGTGTCGCGACAAAGCATATTTGTGTCATAACACTACTTGTTCTTCAGGGTTCCATGCATGTTGTTTAGTGTCACGAAATAGGGTTATTGTGTTGTGAGATTATATTCGATGCCACTTCAATGTCTCAACATGGTCCCTTTATGTCACAACATTGATTACCATTTTGCCTTTTTTGTCTTCTTTTTGACTAAGTTTATGTACGTCTCTTATTTTGCCCAAACAAGCATAAGATATGCAACATATAAACGAATAATAATGAAGATATTAGAAAGATGAGGTTACAATGTTACAATAATTGATGGCTTAGCATAATATGACATTTAGTAAAATGTATATATATTTGGAAGTGATATTTTAATTGAGTATGTAATTGAGTTTGGTTACTTATTTAAGAATGGAAGAAATGCTAGATAATAGTGATGATATGATAAACATGGGACGTCATAAAAGTTATACTATTGGGTTGGAAAATCGAATGGAAATATTATAATCTAAGTATGGCTTGTATATTTGCCCATGCATGAAACTTTGGATTATGGTAAATTGGGTTTAGACACATCGGGATGGTTATTTGGTTATTGGGATCCCACCCTTGTTAGGGATTTGTTATGGATACCGTCTTGTTTGGCGAAGAGGTTTGATCAACCTATTGTTTATGAGACTCCTCTGATTACTTAGTAAGTGTAAATGGGAAACCTATGAACCCTGTGTTGTAGTGATTGTGGGATGTTTCAAGTCTCATAACATTCATAACTAGGGTAGTAGGAAAACTAGAATACATAGAAGTTGTAAGAAAGTTGAGTTCATTTGATTATAGTATTGTAGATTTGGTATGATCGGTGACCTCCTGAATGTGGTATTAATTGGTTACAAATAAAAGACAGTGATTGACTGGAAATGAAAAGGAATGCATTAGAAATAAAGTGGATTTAAATATGAATAGACCAATCAGATATTAATAGCTTTGCATTGGGGAATTTTTTTACTATTTGTATGTAATCCATGATAGTATAGTTCTATGTTGAGCATATAAATTTTTATTACATTCTATGATTTAATTATTGATTTGATTTATGCCTGCTTATTGAGTTACTCAAACTCACTGTATTTTATTATGTTTTAGTTGACTGGGCAAAAGATGGAGCCCAATGAGGGGTTGGAGATAAGGAGAGGGATAAACCATGATAATCTGAAACTTTTGTCTTTTTGATAAATATTTTAGAATGTATATAAAGAGTGATTCATTTAGTATGTTAATGGTGTAAATTATGTAAATTGAAGCGTGTGGAGTGTTTTTAGTTGCATTCCATTATTTAATCAGATGCAAGAATAATTCCTATACGCTTTACCTTTACAGTGCGATTTTAATTCTAGGCAGATATGGGTGTTTGTGAATATTTATCCAGGTGTAAGTGGGTAAGTTCAGGGGAGATTCTGGCTGAAAGTCCTCCTATTCCTGCCTGAGTAACACCTTCGAAAGTAGGGCGTTACACTCAGAAAGAATGACACTAAAATTTTGAAAGGAAGCTACAAAGAGCATCTGTAGCTATGAAGTTCAAGCCTCAATGAACGATCGAGCTACAGATAAAGTTAGTGTCTGAGAGCATCTATCTAAAAAAGATTCAGACAACTTGTTTCATGGACAAGTTAGATAAATTACTTATAAACAACACTTGTCTGCAATGCAAAGATGAATTCAATTTATAGAAGCGAAGATGAAATAGAGCTGAACTCAAACAAATGAAGATAGAAAACGAAGTCAAATTATTCAAGCATTTATCTTTCATATAAATTCTTTCTGAAATTAAAGAAGATCAAGGAACCAATTTGCAATCTTCGATACAAAATATAGAAGATGAAGTACAAGTAGTATAGTAGCTATTGAAGAACAACTTTGTTTGTCGTCTTCATCTGCAAGTTCGTTTGCCACTTGCAACAGACAAACGATTAGACAACCATTGAGGAATTGAGTCGTCTATGCCTCAATAATTCATCTATTACTTCTAACATATAACCCATCATACAAATGACTAAAGAGATGATTTGTCTGAATGTCATAACTTCGTCTATCACTTATGAAGGATAAATCAATAGATGAACATTCGAAAGACTTTGTCTGCAACCTACAACTTTGTCTGCAGATTTCTATAGACAAACAACAGACAAAATCATCTAGTCTACTGAGAAGAAGCCTTGTCCATGCCAACAGAAGTCATCTATCACTTGCAACAGACAAAGCTACTTCGTTTGGTGAAAGAAAACTTTGTCTTGTGAAAGAAATTCCATCTGCTATGAAGAAGCTTTTGTCCACATCAAGAAGAGTCGTCTGTTACTTACAATAAACAAATCAACAAAAAAGCTACTTTGTTTGGTGAAAGAAAGCTTCATTTGCAAAGAGAATTTCATCTGATAAATAGTAAACAGAAGAACTTCATTTGTGCTTCCATACTTCTTCTATCACTTACAACAGATAATCTAGAAGACGAAGTAAAATGCTGTAACAATCTCAGATAAATTTATATAGACAAAGATATCTATTATGTGGATCTACTCAAAGCCACTTTGTCTGTTACATATAGGAGACAATCTAAGACTTGATCAGACAAAGTCCTTAGATAGAATATGGAATATCATGAAGAGTAGAAGCCATGTGTACTAGACATTACTAACTGTACTCTCCAGCCAAACTCTCATTCGAAGCAAATTCTATTAAATAGACCCGACAAATCAAGTTTCGCTGAAGATGGATAGAAATTCAAAGGAAAGCATTCTACACTCTGATAAAGGTTACAACTTTCAAAGGCTGCATCCCTTCAGGCTTAATGGGTGTCTTTCCAAAATAATGAAAGAATCAGTCATGTAGAAAAATCTTCATCCAGTGTTTGCTAAAATTAGAAAGGTATCTTCTTCAAGGATGGCGATGCAGGCTTTCTAGCTACAAACAAGCTCATCAAGAAGACAACTTTTCAATAAGCGAAAATTCAAAACGATCTTCAACATTCAAAGAAAGCCAACTACCTCCAATGAGGAAAATTTTTTAAAGCAATATAAAGATGGTGTAGTGTCAATGAAGAAGGTTAAGGAAGCTGAGAGAAAAATAAAAACAAAGCTTAAATTAGTAACATCTCTCAATTAGACTATGCTTCCTCTTAGATAATCAATCTCTGTTGCCCTGATAGACAATGAGCCTGAAATTTCTATCTTGATCTTATATTTGGAGTATTGATATCTAATGAGCTTCAATGAGTAATCATTTATATGTGCTCAAACTTTGTACAAATCAGCCTAGTAAAAGTGGTAATGTAATGTGCAAAAATGAATGTTGTTAATCAGCTATGTGAGTTTCTAGTGAGCTAAAGAAAATCGAATTATTTGAGTTGTTGGTATGCTCTAGAAAGTCAACTAGTTTGCTAGCAATTTTAGAAACTAATGAGTTTCCAGGTGAGCTTGTGAAACCAAAAGAGAGCTAAGAGCACTATGTTTATGCCCCCTGGAGCTTGAATCAAAAAGAGTGTTAGGAACAATGTTTATGCCTCCTATAGCTGGAATCTAAAAGAAGTGCTTGGAGCACTTTTATACTTCCATTATATGAGATATAATGGAACCCAAGAAACAATGAGTGTATGTTCTTGGAATAGTAAATGTAAGGACGGGGTTCTTGAACCACTATAAAAATTATTGTGTGAATTTTCTGCTTGATAGTTTTACTCGGCATATTATTGTCTCATCATCACATTTTACGTATCACTACACACACAATTACTTAACTGAAATAAGTACAACTAAGAGAAGTTGAATTTGGAAGTGAAGTAGTCATTATGACCAAATGAACAGACATAGAAATTGCAAACGTGCAGCATCACAACTTCTGCTTAGCTCATTAATTTTTATTTGGCTATAATTTTTATATGCTCAATTTGTCCCTCCCTCTTGAGTTGTATATTACATGGGACTAACAAGTAGTATCAAAGCAGGCTTTGCTTGTTAATCTTAACTACCAAAAATTAACTTGTGAAGAGATTTCCATAGCCAAATTATTCCATGGCATTTCCACTTAGGTATAAGTTATTTACAAACTTTTATGTATTAATGATATCTGTTATAGATTCTAAAAATTTGAAATTCCTATCTCCCACTAAGCTTAATAGAATATCCATATGTAGCCTTGTTAAAGATACATTAGAAATTATATGTGACAAAGTTAACAAGAACCAGAAGACCCAAGTAATTGACTCTATAGAGGAGCTGTAGGAACAAAAGAAATCAAAAGTATCATCTATGAGAAAACCAAAGGAGCTGAAGATAATCAAGTAAGCATTTTTTAGTATCTTGGTAATTCTAGAGAATGAAGTATCTTTCTAATCTAAAGTCTCAAATCTTCAAGAAATTTATATTCACTTTAAAGCTTTGAATGTTGCATAATCAATAGCATATCATTTTGAATGCCATGCACATTGAGTTACCTATAAAAATTAAATGTATATTATTCTGAATCTTCTTCATTGCTTTACTTGTGTACATTATTTAAAGTCAAAGAGATTAATCACTTAAATCATTATAAATTAAAATCCTCCAATCATAAGTAAATCATCATCATACTCTCAAACAATCATACATATCTTAGATCAAAAATAAATTGAAAAATCCCATTATCTCATATTTGCCCGCAGACGAAGTCAGAAGTTTGTTTGTAGGGTTGTATGAAGTAACCTAATTTATCTAAAGCCCTCAAGGATATACTTGTTAAAATCCCCTCTTTTAACTTCGTCTCAGACTCACCTCTCGCATTCACTATTGGTGACAAAAATCCTCTTTCTAGAAGAAGGCGATTCAAATCCCTGCTTTTTCCCTCTCCACTCCTCATCTTCTTGGCATCATTTTCTTCTGCTCATCTCGTTGCCAAAAAACCCCAAGTGCCTCCACATTAAAACCCTAAAGTCTTGAATGATGGAGATGAGAAACTCAAGAACCACAAAGATGACTCCAATATCTATATCCGGCAGAAGACGAAATAAAGAAGAATCGGAAGAGATGTAGTCACCTCACAAACTAAGATTTCATAGAAACTGGCTTCTTGAGGTAACCTTTTGAAATGATGAACAAGGTTATTATGAGTTTATGAGAAAGTATAATAAAAGAAAAGTATTGAAAGGAAAGGTTATTGATATTGAATTCTTCAAAAAAATGAAGATGGAAGTATGCAGTTGGATAAGGTTCCAGGGGTGTAACAAATTCATGAGTTGTGTAGATAAATGTTATTCAAGAATGGTGAAAATACTTCTTTGCAGCTATGATCCTAAGATGAAAAGGTCCTGAATTAGGGACTAGGAAATAAACACGTCTCCTAAAAGCATCAGAGAATGCATAAATCTCTCCATGATTGAAATGCAAACATTTGAATGGCCAACACCCTGGAAAGAGTTATTTTCACAGCTAGCAAGGACAATCATTGGGGACAATGTAAAAATTCTCAATCCCAAGAATCTAGATGGAAACCTGAGACTTGCTCATAATGTCCTAAGCAACAATGTATATCACAAGATTAGGAGGGATAACATTTTATAAAGAGATGCAAGGACTCTATGGGCACTGAAATATAACATTAAGCTAGATCTAGCCAAACTCATGTCTGCTTCATCTAGTAAAATCATGAGGGAGATTTCCTTTACCTTATGGAATGGCAATGACCAAAGTATTAAGAAATGCAAAGGTTGATTTATCTCATGAAGTACCAAATGAATTCAAGTACTCAGAAATGATTGATAAGGTGATGCTAAAAAGAATGGGAATATCCATTTCATCAAATGGTATAGTCACTAAAAAAGCAAAGAAGGCAAGACAACCAAAAAGGGTTAGAGAAGGAGAAGAAGAAAAAGAAAAAAAACTAGAAAGGGTAGAATCAATCTGAGAAGAAAGGGAGGAAGTCCCCTCAACAACAACAGAAGAACTCAACTCACATATACAAATTAATGAAATAAATAGAGAAGTTGTCACTGAAAATTATGTGATTGAAATGTTTGATGAGTTGACATAAGATTATTTCCCTTGTGAAGAAAGAACAAGAATGGAAAATGAAAATCCTGATCTTGTGCCAAAATAGCAGGAAGGGTAAGTGATGAAGAAGAAAGATCAGAGGACCATATGCATTCAACCTCAACAACAACAGAAGTAGAGGCAATAGCTGTAGCATCTCCACCTCACAGTCCAATCTCATTTAGACAAACTTACCCATCTCCACCAACTCATCCCACTTCACAAGAACTAGAGAGAAGACCAACCAATGTTGAAATACTCGTTCCAATTCTCAATATTAGGATGGACTCAATAGATCAAAAATTAGACACTCTAATCTCCTTAACTGAATTCATCAGACGTAAAACACAATCATCTCAATCCACTCCATAATTCTCTCTAGTCCACAAAGCCAGACCTGGCTCACCAATCAAGCCTACCCATTCCTTAACTACCCCTTCACTCTCTAACTCCTATCACTCACCTTTTGTTCACCTAACTCATAATTCTTCAATCTCTATATCTTCCTCACTCTCATCTCCATTTGAGTCAGTCAAAGCACTCTCTGATTTAGAAATACCTATCACTTGAATTATTAAAACTAAAAAAACCACCTTAAAAACAACACTTATCTTTCATTAAGTGTCTCCCATAGTGCTACTCATCCTCATCCCTCCATTACTAGAACTAGAAAATTCACCCCTGCAGAAAAAGCCAAAGCACCTCTACATTTCTTCAAACTAATCCTATCTTTCTTCCACAAAAGATCCTAGATAATTTATACCTCTTAATATATAACATCAGTGGTGTTTGAAATCTACTCATGTGGAAATGGGTAGAGTTTGTTTCATGAATTCGATAAATTTTACTATTTTGAGCTATATAAAGTCAATGAGAAGAAAAAAACTTAAGTAGTGAAATTGAGCAAAAGTATGTTTATAATCTATATGAATGGCCAACAAGGGACATTATATTTATTGTAATGTGTGTGAAACATCGGTTTGAGCATTATATGCAATTTGGAATTAAAATGACCTATGGAGTTGTTTATAGTAGAAAATGATTGGTAAAAAGAACTTAATAGGTGATTTTTAGCAATTGACCCCAAATAAATTGGTGAATAGCTTTAACATTCCCTATTACATACATGTGATGTGTACGAAGTGATTATTGAGTGATTTGAAATGTTTTATGTAAAAATGGGGCTATGGTGACCTTTCATAAGTATAAAATTTGAATTTGGAAAAAGGAGATCATTGTGACCAAATTTTGACATGGATACTGGACTAATTTGAAATAGTTTTCAATATAGAAGTTGTAGATTATGAAATTATATGTCTAGTAGAAGAAAAATGACTCAATGCTGATATCATATGATGGCATCATAACTAATACCCAAAAATTATTCTAGATGACTGAAAAATAATGAAATTAATGAGGTTAGTCAACTTTATTGAACGTTTTGACATGTTTGGGAGATGATTTGGTCAAAGTGGTTAAGATAACTATTGTATCCTATCAATTTATCTCTACAATGCCTCAAAATCAAGTAATTTGTACATTATATGTAAAAGTTATGATAAAATTTTTAACATTGTATCAAACAAAAAGACCCTGCCATGGCAAGGCTTTTCTTTACCACGGCAAGGCTTGAGAAAATGAACTTTTGGGCATACAACAAGACCTTGTTGTGACAAGGCTTTACCTTGCTATGACAAGGCTATTTTCTACCGCAGTAAGGCCATTTTCTGCTGCGGCAAGGCTTCAGAAAATGCATGTTTTGGCCATCCTGGAAGTCCTTACCATAGCAAGGCTTTTCTCTGCCGCGGCAAGAGTCCACTAACACACCCGAGAACTGAAAAAAATATAACTTTGTAAGCCCCAAACCCATTCTATTTTTATTCTAGTCCATTTCATTTTCTCCCTTACTGCTGTTCTTCCTTCCTCAATTCCCTCATGCCCCATTTGTCACCAATTTTGCTAGAAAACATGGGGATTAAGGTGGTTAAACAACCTAGCATGCCTTTTGGCATGGTTTTTGGAATTCGGATAGCAAAAAATGGAAGAAGATTTAGATTTTGGTGATTGGAGGAAGTTGCTTCGAAATTTGGGCTTGGCAGCATGTTTATGGGATGATGTGGTGCATGAATATCATGGTAAGTCACTTTTCTTCAATTGAATTTGGATTTTTTTATAAGCTAGGGTTTTTGTAAATAATAGATTTTTGGGGAAAATGATAAACTTATATTGTGGAATCTTGGGGAAAACATTTTATACATGCCTAATAAGCTATTGGATTTGATTTGGGTATGGAATCATGAATTTTCATTGTTAGGGCTTCATATTATTCGTGAATAGTAATTTTTGCAAGGAATTTGATATGGATTGTTGTGTAAATCATTCGAGAAATGTATAATTTATAAGTTATGATGCTTTGGAGATTTATATAGGGTGATTTGAGCTCTTGAAAATGGATATTCAATTGTGACCTAGTTTGGGTTAACTAAGGAAATTTTGTATGGGCTATATGAGCAATAAATTAGTTGAAAAAAATACTGAATTAAGTCATTTTAAAGGTGTTTAGGTATTGATCATGTCATGTACCAAATAAATATGATTGCGGCATATTAATGGATTGACCATAATATCTAGAAATTATACTTTGTGAATTAGGCAAAGTTGCCTTTGTAACTAAATGGCTTATTTATATGTGTAGGGAAAATTGAATAGGGATGGGAAGCAGTGGAGCTTGTGCAATTATGGAGATAAGTCATCAACCAAGTAAGCAGATTGTATTTGTATGTTTATTTGATTGAATGGAGATAATTGTTATCTCCTGAGTTTATGTTATGATATGTGCGGTTTAGATGAGATATGTTTATATATTCATTTTGTTATGGATTGGATTTTATATGTGTGGAATTCAAATAGGGATACCTAAGGGATCCCTATTATTGATTATTATTTGTTATTTATTATTGTTTGTTATGCAATCTTCTTACTGAGTTTATTTATACTCACACCTATTTAT
>JAYJMB010032434.1:0-35609 GCA_036873735.1 Pouteria campechiana
ATCATACTTTTCACAAAGATCTAGTAATTCACACATTAATATCACAAGCCACTAAGGCATCACCACACAGGTGACTATTCATTATGCATCATACCAGCCACAAAGATTTAGTGATTCACACATTAATATCACAAATCACTAAAGCATTACAACATAAGTGAGTGTTCATTATGTATCATATTGGTTACAAAGATCTAGTAATTCATACATTAATATCACAAGCCATTAAGGCCTCACCACATAGGTGATTGTTCATTACGCATCATATTAGTCACAAAAATCTAATAATTCACATATTAATATCACAAGACTCTAAGGCATCACCACAGAGGTGAGTGTTCATTATGCATCATACTGGTCTCAAAGATCCAATAATTCACACATTAATATCACAAGCTACTAAGGCATCAGCACATAGGTGTCATAAATATATAGTAATTCATAAATTGATATCACAAGTCACTTAGGCATCATCACACAAGTGAGTGCTCATTATGCATCATACTGGTCACAAAGATCTAGGAATTCACACATTAATATCACAAGCCACTAAGGCATCACCATATAGGTGAGTATTCATTATGTATTATTCTCACAAAGATCCAATAATTCACACATTAATATGACAAGCCACTCAAGCGTCACCACACAAGTGAGTGTTCATTATGCATCATACTGGTCACAACGATCTAGTAATTCACACATTAATAAGACAAGCCACTTTGGTATCACCACATAGATGAGTATACATCATGCATCATACTAGTCACAAAGATGCAGTAATTCACACATTAATATCACAATATACTAAGGCATCACCACATAGGTGAATACACATTATACATCATACTAGTCACAAAGGTGATATTTCTAAAATATACCATCACCCACATGAATAATATATTTCATCAAACATGCTGCCATGGCCCAATCAATAACACATACTATTAAGACTGATCATCCACATATCTACCCATGCCCAACATGGCACATAAACCATAATAAATATCAATGTTAATCACAAAGAATGCATACCAAAGAGGAATTTAGCTTTAGCACACAACAATAGCATCTAAATTACTAGGAACCATCCTAGACATAAACTTAAGCACCAAGCTTGTCTTTATAACACTTATATCTAAAAATTATATTCTCACCAAGAGTTCAAAGCATCAAATCCATAAGGTCCTCTAAACTGTATTTTAAAATGAAAACTTATTGATATAACATACAAATTATGATGCCCATATTCAAAGGGATTGCATAATCACTATCCCCATCAAGTGAAGTATTCACAAATTCATTCCAAAAGAAAAACACCTACTTACCTTAATGATGAAAATTCTCCACGATCCCATGTTTAATATTGTCTTTGCTTCATAACCTCTAATTTACACATGCCTTCAATTGAAAACTTAGCCCAAATCACTAAATGGGCGATTTTCATGAGATTCGAATGGTTTATAGGCACCTAATCATCTCATTAAGGTTTTTGTTGTCCAATTACCATAAATACATGATTCATAATGCTCAATTTAATGAAAGTCAACATCCATCCCAAATTAGGGTTCCACATGGGTCAAAGTGGGGGTTTTGACCCCAAACCACTATCCTAGTGTTCTCAGTCCTTAAACACTATAATGAAAGTTAGTATTTAAGCTGAAATTATTTTCCCCAATTTCGACATTTGATAAGTTTGCCAAATTGCAAAACAGCCCCTATTTGCATGATATGGGGCAAGAATCCAAGGGGCTTTTGACTCTAACATCAAGACCCATTGGATTACATATACAATCCATCAAGTACACACATTGATTCATCCATCATTGAAGGATATCATAGTGTCTCAAAGAATTTGCTATTTATAGTAAATGGGTTTCCCTAATTTCAGAATACAAGGTTGAAATCAAGTCTAATGATGAGGTTTTTTCCTAACATCATCTCCTACACCCCTTTCATGCATTAAATCGCACAAAATCCACTTAACTCTTGTTACAATCCCCCAAAATGAAGATGGGCAGTAGCTTATGCTCCTCTTCTCATGCCCATTGCTGGCCTCTTGCTGCCCATGTTGCATGGGAGTAAAACTTGTAACAATCCATGGCTTCTCCTTGCATTATCTTGAATGTTTCAAGAAGGATTCTTGGGGGGAAGGAGAGAAGGAGGGACAATGTGGAAGCAAGAGGGAATGGACAAGAAGGGCTATTTTGGGAGTTTGTAGCAAGGGTTTTCCCTTTTCGAAACACCCCTTGGTTACTCACTTGAAGCATACCCTATTTAGTATAAAGCACCACTTTGCCTAATTTTCAAACTATCCAAAAGCACTTTTTAATACAATTTATTATTTTATTTTTATTTAGATTATTCTTATCAACACAATGAAAATATTTCATTGAAAAATAATATCATTTGCCCATTCAAAATTAACTAAAAAGCTATGATACATTTGGGGATGAAAATCCCTAGTTCACCCTTGAATTTTCAAATTTGATACGAATGCACTCCAAATCACTTGAAACTTTGGAAAGTGGATTCCCTCACATTACCCATCACAATTAAATACCATTCATGTCATTAAATCATGATTATTATGGATTGATCAAATTATGGATAGTTTACTCAATTACTTGATAACTAAGCCTCAAGTGACACATCCAAAGATTCATTTTAGAACTCATGTGTCATTTTTTTCATAATCCAACACATGCATACTGTGACACTTCACCTAAGGGCCTATGAATTTTAACATCACCCTATAATTTTTCCATTTTTAAGGAAAATATTCTACCAAAAATCTGGTAGAGTCTACCCTAAAATTATGAATCTAAACCTATGCATTCATTAATCGTATAAATTATAATTTTGATAACTATGAATTCCTAACATAAATCATAAACACACCCATAGCTTCCCATAAAACACACCCATAGTTGCCCAAAATCGTAGTTGCATTGTGATGGCAATAAACATAACTGGAATAATACATATCCATCCGCAATATCATAAATATTGATCACTATGACATGCTGATACATCTCATTATACATCAATTGAAATCTTTTAAATACAAGTATACAAATAAATTATGAAATTATAATCTCAATTCATCATATCACAAGAAGGGCATCTTCGAATGTTGCTCACAAGTCCCAACCTTTAGTTGGGCTCCGTTACATGACCTGTCAGCTAAAAATTTAAAATAAAGGTGTCAGTCCAAGTGAGCTCAGTAAGTAGGTTGAACAAAAAATAATAGTGAAACATAAACAACATGTTCAGAACCAAAACATGAAACATAAACAACATGTTCAGAACCAAAACATGAATAAAAATATGACAATGCAATCATACAATGAGCCCAAGTCCTCATTATTCCCAATAAATATTTTATGCCATTCAGGCATATAATATCATAATATTGCCATCTAGGCATAACATATCAAGTCTAGGCAACTCTGAGCATCTCATAAATGTGTCATGAAGGCATAACATATCATAATTATGACATGCAAACCTATTATATCATATCTATACAAATGTTACATCAAGGGCAATTCATTTACTATACCTATATACACCATCATGGAATGCTTTCCATTCCATTAATAGACACATTCATTCAAGTATTATATAGCAACTTTTGGATACTCAAAATCCCTCACCATTTCACACATTCATGTAATATAACATTAAAAGGCTATGCATGGGATATTCATCATATCCATTCATTCACACATTTATATCATTACAACTAAAGATATAATCCTGGGATACTTACTATCCCTCATTAATCAACACACTCATAAGAATCATGGGATACTCTCTATCATGATAAACAATAAATTCACATCATAAAATAACCACCAACCATTGCAACTAAGGGATACTTGCTACCCCCAACATTCATGCATTCATAAGATGTAATAAACATTAATCTTTAGAAAAGCACGGGATATACGCTATCCCCAACCATTCATACATGTCTGTGAACAACATATGGGATAATTACTATCCTCATGCAGCAATACATTTAACCATAAAAGGGCCTACTTACCTCACTGAAGAATCATTTTCATAAGCCTTCAACTCCACTCTCAATTTAACTACATGAGTTCCACATCATTGTCCCATGGGTCCTACATCCATAACAATTCAATTTATGTATAGTTTTCATAGTCAACATCTTTAACATCAAAACAACCTCTTTAACAATTGATTACACCTCAGAATGAGCTAATCCCTTATCCCATGTTATTAAGGTCTTAGGGCTACACTCAAACCCTTTATACATAATTCACTTTTCCTTGATGCATTTTCTCAAACATTTCATATGCATTCTTTAAATTATTGTATCTTAGCAAAGTTTCTAAAGGGGATTCTGTTTCTAGCAACACACACCCAAGTATCATTTAATCCATTAACTCAGTTAATTCCCTGCTTAGACATTCTACATATGAAATCCCCTTTTTATAGTTCATTAAGATTTGGTCCATTTCATGTACAATAATCTAACCAAATTTCCTCATGGCCAAATTATCCCAAAAATGTTGCAAGCAAGGAGTTAATCACTTTCCTCATGAAATCCTCAATAATTTCTTGCAAATCCCCACAAAATCACTGTTCATGAGTTGGGTATAAAACCTAACCAAGTATAAATCATAATTTCAGTTGGGGAAAATGAACTCACCTTCGCATAGCCACTTTTCTAGAATGAGAATCCATGCTCACAGTCCCCCATAGCCTCCACAATTTCCAACAAAACCAATTTTCCATCTTCTTCCATCATCCAAATGGTTAAAACCTAAGTTTATATTTGTGTTTGGGTTATTACATGACTACATCATCTTATTTTCTAGCTAAAATAGCAATAAATTAGGCATAAAAGAAGCTAAAGAGAAGGGTTTGGGCATGAGAGGAAGAAGAAGAGTATGAAAATGAAAAATTGGACGGAACAACCTTAAAAAGTTGAGCCACCAACTTACCGCGCTGGCCGACATCGCGATGCCTAGTTTGTTGGGTGCCTCCCTATCAATTTTCTAGAGTGGCACCATGCCACCATATCCTACTACCCATTTTTCTTCCAAAATTTCTTTGCATTTCTTCATTTTACTCCATTCCTTTTTCTTCTATCTTTAGCCATAATATTTTTCACATAATATGACATCAAAATAGATAATTAACCCCCTCAAATTATTAGGGTAATGTCATTTAATCACCCTTGTACGTTAATTTCATAACAATTCTCTTCATGCTTACTAAATTCATGGACAATTGGTCCCCAAATAACAATTTAAGAAAAATTTCCAAAAATTTCCTCACTTTTAACACTCTGGGTGTTACAAATCCACTAATGACTCATGACCATACCCTAACTATACTACCCTGGTTCCATGACCATGTTTTTAATGCACTGAGCCATCTCACGACTCATGTAGTAACACATGTAATCAACTCATGCAAACAAATTTCAATTCCACATCATACACATGCCCTAGCCTCCACTAGGCTTCCTTGCACATAGATAATCATATCAAACAGTACATGGAAATCTCACAACAAGTTTAAGTAATTCATGCCTACAATTATTACAGAATAAACACATAAATGCACACAATTATCACGAAACAAACATATGCACACACATGGGAAGGTTCTTAAGTCCAAGCCCGGGGTATCATAGCCATACACCATGTTTTGGGACCAACAGGTGGTATTAAACCTAAACTTAGAAAAATCACATTAATTGAAAAATTATGTGGGCCATAGCAATGAAAGCTTTTTAGAACAACATAAAGTCACATAATTTAATAGTCTTTTTGTATGACCCACATGAATTTCTAATCAAAGCAACTTTCATACTCATAAATAAGTATAAAAATAAATAATTTAGTTGGTTTGGATCTAATAATAATGTCATAATAAACTCAAATGGATATAAAAATACTTGGTGTAACTTGCCATATTTTTTAAATATATATATATATTTTTTTTTAAAAAAATTATTTTCTTTCTTTTTTTTGCAGGTTTAACTCATACTTTTAATTTTTTTGTCAAAATATTAAATTTTAAATATAATAGAAAAAGAACTTTATTCCACTAATGAAATATATTCATCCTCTATGCATATTAACCTATATTGAAGGTATTGCTAATGCTTCACTTGGTCCACAATTACGATGACAATAAAGCACTTGGGGGCCTAAAATGTTTTCTCACATATGCAAATAAATGCTTAATATTTCATTATTGATGTAATACTCATAAAAGGATGTTCTCTTGTAAAGTAAAAATAAAAAGACAGTTCATAGAATCTTAGAATAATCAAATATATTTTATAAGCTATAATTCATATAATTTTTTATACAAGGCTTAAGTGAGAAGATGGCATATTGTTGTGAGGAAAGAAGTTAACTACAATTGCCAAAAGATAAGTTTTTAAAACATTTTTAGAAAATTTGAATTGAAAAATAAGTCAAATTAATAATAACTAAAGAAAATATATTATGTGAACTTTTTAAAAAAATGTTTGACTAAGAAGTGCTTTTGAAAGAAGCCAACAATAATTTATCACATGTCATATTTTTGGAAGAATTTTAAAATATTTGTTTCCATAAAAACGAGTCATGTATGACAAATTAATATAGTCTTTCATTCCATCCTTGTATTTGGACTCCCAAAAATGCAACTAACTTTTATAAAATATTTTTGTTTAAAAATGATAAAGTGTTAATTTTAGAGATAATTGAACTTATGCATATGCATTTTAAAAAAATCACTTATACTAATAGTTTTAAAATATTTATAAAACTACCAACAAATTACTAAAAATTATTGCACTTTTACTAATACCAACACCTTTTATCTAAAAAACAAGGTCATTAATCTGATATACATATACATAATATCATAATGATGTGTATAATCAATTAAAGTGCATAATTTCTTTATAAATATATAATACATTATATAGTTTCAAAAAACATTATATACTTTTAAATATATTTATAGAAAAATATAAAATATAATAGATTTATATTTATACCTGAATAACATATTTATACAATGTAAAATATATTATATATAAATAATACTAAATTATAAAAATAATTAATTATTTAAAAAAATATGAATGTTTTATTATTTTTAAGTACTATATATATATATATTCAAATATAAATATATTTATAAAAAAAAATGTATCCATATTTTGATTATTTATATAATAATTTTTATATATTTTTACACATTTAACGTAATATTATATATATTATGTTTCTTTTTTTAAAGAAGGAACTTTTAAAATGTATATAACGTATTTTTAAAAATATAGAATATTTGGGTCATGCCCAAATTAGTCTCTAGATCAGCTTAATAAGAGTTCTGCAAGACAAAGAAAATATTAGAGAATACGGAGAGTGGGCTCAGCATAAATACTTTGACGCTCAAGTCAATAATAGGATCATTAGAAAGGGTATGTGGAATAGAGAGAGCTTAAGCTTGAGAGTGTGCATACCTGGTCCTTTTATAACTATGCATGGGTTGGTTGTTTTTTAAAAATATAGAATATTTGGGTCATGCCCAAATTAGTCTCTAGATCAGCTTAATAAGAGTTCTGCAAGACAAAGAAAATATTAGAGAATACGGAGAGTGGGCTCAGCATAAATACTTTGACGCTCAAGTCAATAATAGGATCATTAGAAAGGGTATGTGGAATAGAGAGAGCTTAAGCTTGAGAGTGTGCATACCTGGTCCTTTTATAACTATGCATGGGTTGGTTGTTTTACAATGGGGTAAGATATGATTGCACTGGTATCCTTACAGAAAGATAATTCTAGGTAGATATGCATTGATCCTAGGTGGATATTCTATATAGATACATATCCAACTCCTATTATGAGTCTAGTTGGGGAAGCCTTTGATTCCAGGTAGTGTGGTAGAGGGAGGGATAATATCCTTGATAGGTTGCCTATCTAAGGTAGAATCTGACTTGGCAAATCTACCAGTTGTTCATCCTTATCTGGTGTTAGGATTCCCTAACATAGTCCCCCCTCAAAAAGACATGGCAAAACCTGTCTGTTGCTTTATTTTTGCTCTTTGTCTTCAAGGGACATGATTTTCTGCATCATAATTCTCTCAAAATGTCAAACTTCATAATGTATTTACATTATGTCCATCAATGCAGTTATTTCTGACTGGCAATGCATTGGATTCCATGATCTAGGGAATAGTGTTACCGTTTGAATAATTTTCTAGAGATGGATCATGGAATTTTTACCTTGCAAGGCCACATGGATGCCCGAATCTAGAATTTGTACAGGGAGCTAGACCAGTTGGAGTTACGCTATGAAGCTGCTCGTACCTTACTTCACATTGCTAAATAGTGTCTCATGGAATGCACCATAGATAATATGGAGACTCTAGATAAGGTGTGGTTTCATGAGGATGAATTAGAGAATGCTAATGTCAAATCAAGGAACTCAAGGCTATTATAAACATTCCTTCTTCATAGATCATGCCCTTTCTACCAACAATCTTTTCCCTCTGAATTTTGCTATTGTCATTGTGATAACTGTGTTGTGGGAGCTTTTTCCTATTATAGGAGTTGATGTAGTTGAGTCTGATGTAATAGATTTGTAAGTCTTCTTTAATATGATATGTCTATTTTCTGCATAATCTACAATAGTCTAAAAAATATTTTCTGCTTCTTTTTCTTTGTGTGAGGATTATTAAATATCTTAATTGCTTTTAATTTGGGCACTTTTATTTTTATCATCCCATGGCACATGACCATTTCCACTCATGGTCAATGAAAATTGCTTCTAGCAGAAAATGCATCCAATACCAACTAGATATTCAGATATTCATCAAATCTGTCCAATTACAAAAGGGATTCAAGTGATTAATGCTTTTGGGTTGTACGAACGATTTTGGTTTTTATCAGCATATACCCTTTTGGTGCGGATAGTTCTTCTTGGTAGATTGACTTTTATCCAATGCTCTTGTAGAAATCTAGCATCAGAAAGCATTTTGAGTTGACATTCAACTTTCTCGTCTAACCCACATATATTTTTTATCCTCCTTTTTCAAAATTTGAAATTGAATGTTCCGTTGTCAGACTTTTTGTAACACCCCACTCTTGGAGTGCTACTAAATGACAATTTAAGGGAAAATTTACATAAAGTCTTTCCTAAAGTGACAATGTCATGCCTGTTACAATTTATTTCATAATCTCATATAGACGAGAAATCATTCTATATAATAAAACACATCCACACATCACCTAGAACCTCAAGTTGCATTGTGGTGACAATGGCAATACTAACATGCATGTACACATTTCTATTCTCATGATATGTCAAAATACTAACTTATACATACCAAATATATACAAAGTTTGAAGCTTTTAAAATTACATTTCATATATGTTACATAATAAAAAGAAAATTTCATGTCTAAAATTTTCATGTTAGCATGAATTTCATAGTCTATCCCGATCCAGAGCTCCAACCCCATGTTGGGCTCTATCTTCGGACCTGTGAGCTAAAAACCATGAATAAAATAGGGTGAGTCTGGGCAACTAAGTAAGCAGGTATAACAGAAAATTATAATATATATATACATATCATTCAAAGATCATGCTCAAATCCAAGCACATGCAAATTTTTATGGCAAATGACAATGCATGACTATGTAATCTCATCCCGATGTCTTGGATGCACTAATATTTATAACCTAGGCTTATACCTCGCTTTATTGTCCATTAACCCTCAAGGGTAACTCACAACTTGTATCCTGCCTTACACTCAAGACAATTTAACTCATTCTCATTTATCATCATTATATCATGCCAATGCCAACTCAAAGCAAAACATTATTATTCTTGCCCCTTGTTAATGTGCAATCAGTCCCTCCCTGAGCTGTAACTATGAATCCTGTTAGGTCCACGACAGCTCCACTACTGTTCTCTATGGTACTCCACCCTCCTTGCCCCATAGGGATTCTAGGTTTGCCTTCCACATCCAATAAGAAATTAGATACATCATACTTGTATCACTGCCCACACATCATGTCATATAACATGTCATTTCATCTCATAGGTATCACAACCTGTTATCTAGGCATTTCTTTCCTTAGTAATTCACTGTCACATGTATGCCACCAAGGCATATTATATCCACCTTTTTCAATGTCATATCATTATTATTTTCTTGCCATTCAAACATTTGTAACAACCAAGCATATATATTTTCGTGCTACGCAGGCATCTATATCAACCAAGCATATATATAACCATGTTAAATTCATGGCATCAAGGCATCATATTATCATTATTATAATACACTGATTTCCCTCTTTAAAAGTTCAAAACAATATAACAATGATTGCCCAAAAAATCCATTAATAATGGCCCTTTTTGTAATGAAAAAAAAATTTGCATTTCGACAAACAGGTGCTGCTTATCAGTGTCATGGCACCAAAATCTTTGGCTGCTACGGGTGGCAATTCAACCACTGTGTTTTCACTTCATGATCCAATAGACCCTACAAAGACAACCTAGTCCAATTGAAGTTTACATTACTTAAGTAACAAATCTTACCCCAATCTCATGGCTAAAGAAAAGGAAAAGTCATTAATTCTTTACCAAAATTTGTCCCTATTTTCATCACACGGATTTGCCTTGTTTGACTAGAATCTATTACCCTTTGACTGCCACCTAAATAGAAAATTAGGCTATAGTAAGACTGTTTAAGTACATTTCCTTTTTTTAGAAGGTCATTTCATCAAACACTTTATGTACATTAGTTCAATTATTCCTTCTTAACAACATGTGATGGTTGGAAATTGTTTCTATCAGCATATAATCATAATTCCATGTGATTAACATAAAATTAATATTGTTAACTTAGCCATCATGCCCTTGCTACATAAATTTTCTTTCCAACATATTTCTTCTCAACGTATCTTGCATAAAAGCAGAACATGGCTATTTAACCCATGTCCAATCATTTGTCTAAGTTTTACATGGCTAAATACCATTACCAACATCATAGTTAAGCACTCTAACCAATTGTGCATGAATTTACATGGGTAATCCATTCAATTTCATACCCTAGTTCCCTAAGTTTTGCTGCATAACACTCAACTTAAAGCAGAAATCATAAATTAGCATAGGGATAGTAATTACCACTAAGATCACACTCTAACTTTACAAATCTTACCACCAGGTACAACAAAAGGCTCCCTTAATGAAGTTTTCCAAGTTGCACTTCTTCCTTTCTCTTCCAAATAGGTGAATCATAGCCTAAGATAGCAATAGTATTAGGATACAACAAGTTTCCCCAACCAAAACTAGTGTAATTGGATTGGAAAAAGGGTGTTGAGACGTAAGAGCAAAAGAAGAGACAAAAATGGGGGTGAATTGGGGTTGGAGCAGCATTTTATCTAGCTACACCCCCAGTATTCCAATTGTACACGCCTATGTTGGTTCCCTCCTTAGGTAGCTTAAGATGGGGTGTTAAATTGAGCTATTAAAATGTTGGCCAATATAAAACCAAAGTACTATAAAAATAGGAGATGAATCATGCAGCACAAAGTATAGATATTTTATAGAGGTTTCGCCCACAACATGACACCTACTACTTTCTCAGAGGTAGTCTCACTCAATATAATCAGGTTCTAATAATTACCAATTGATTTTCTCAAGCTTACTAACAAACTCTTACATAGGTTGATTTTCCAAAAGATCACCAATAAACATTTTTTTAGTTGCTTTCCAAAGCTAACCAAAAAACTTATACATAGGTTGGTTTTCAAAGCTGACCAACAAACTTATCCCAGTTTAGCAAGCCCCTTGTTTGCTATCCCAATCAATGAGAAATGTACAATAGGAAATGACTCTTATATTGGCTTTGTTTGTACACAATTAAATATATTAGTAAAATGTATAGAAATAAATATAGAGGACTTCAAACTCCCTTGAGTTATTGCAAAGAATAAGATTTGAATTCAGATAGTTTTTTGGCATTGTGGAATTGGAAGAAAACGTCAGAGAGTAAATGCTCTTTTTTTCTTCTCAAATTTTTTCTCAATTTCTATCTTTTGGAACCCTCTTAGAATGACCCTTCTTTACTCTTTTATAGTTGCATTTGAATTCTGCCCATTGGAGAAGAAGGCGTTCATTTAATGCGAGTGAATCGACATGATTTTCTATTTGTTGAAGCTTTTTCATGGGTTTTCATGTTTGAGTTTAGTTTCCATGTCTATAGTTAAATTTCTGGACTTGTATAGCTTGTTCAGCTATAAAATGACTGTTTGGCCATGTCTTAAAGTAAACCATCATGTTTGGCATTAAAATTTCAGACTTGGACTAGTGCTTGACTTATAATTGACTTCTTTCTTCCATGTCTGAAAATAATTCACCATGTTTGGATTTGAGTTGCCATGCCTTCAATTATTATTTTGGACTTAGATGAACCATTTTGGGTTGTAGCACCATATTCAGTCATGTCTTAAAGTGAATCTCCATGTCCAAAAATGATTTCCATGTCCATAAGTAAGATTTCAGACTTGGATTGATGCTAATTGCATTTTGTCGCAGGACTTGATGTAGCCTATGTCCTGATTTTAGGACATGGGATTTTTAGACTTGAATTTCTAGATACGTTCTTATCTTTAGTCTTCAACAGTGTCTATGTCTGGATTTTATGTCTAAGGATGGCTTCTTAGTTCCAGTGACTTGACTTCTTGATCAGCAATGTCCAGGCCTTGTTCCATGTCTGGAATTGGTTTTGTGATGTACAAACTTGCTTCTTAAGTGTCTATTATTATTCTTGAGTGTGGAACTTAGAGTTTTCTCCATTTTGAAGCCTTGAACTTTTGTTTGACTTTTGTGCATAAATTTGAATTACTTTGGCAATATTTTGAGACATGTGTAGAAGTCATTTTACACTGCTTCTTCAAAGTTTGAGTGACATTCTTTCTCATTTATTTTTGATATAGTCTTATGTGCGCTATCTACTTATGTTATTTCCCTAATGTATTATTCATTACTACACACTTGGGAAGTAAATATCAGTAGCTTAAACTTTCACTCATGTGTTTTTGTTCATCATAAAAAATTAGCTAGTTAAATATGGTCATCTTCAAAATCAAGCCTAGTGAAGAGATTTGGTCCAACAACTTAGCCATGCACATGCAGCATCCTTGTAACACATTTCCAAGTTCTTCTGCAAGAATCAGTGTAACCGGGATACAATTCACATGTTTGTAAGCTTAATTCTTTCCAAATATCCCTTAGATTCATAGGCATGATTTACCTAACACACATAATTATGAAGGGTCGCTTATTAAAAAATTTGGAGCATCACATTCCACCCCCTTTACAAAACATTTTGACCTCAAGAGTTTAAGTCTTGTCCCATAGGTATGGGTTCTTGGTCCTCATTATATCCTCTAGTTGCCATGTCAGCTCATCTTAAGTGTGATTATTCCATTGAATCTTCACAAGGCAAATAAATTTATTCCTTAATTACTTTTCTTTGCTATCCAGTACCTAGATTAGCTTCTCAACATATTGTAAAGTTTCTCCAATTTGAAGATCTTCTAGTTTTAATATATGAAAAGTCCTAGCTCATATTTCCTTAATCAAGATACATGGAATATATCATGTATTCCACTCAATGATGGTGGCAATGCAACTCAATATGCCACTTTCCCAATTCACTCCAGAATTTCATAAGGTCCCACATTTCATAGGAGACACTTTCAAGAAAACCTTGTCTCCTACCTGAAATTCGAAGTTATGCCTTCGTATAGCTCTTCTAGAGTGATTGAGCAATCTAAATCTTTTCCTTAATTTGGGCTACTTTCTCTATTGTGTCTGCAACCATCTATGGGCCAACTAATACACTCTCGCCCACTTCATTCTGATACAAGGGTGATCTACATTTTTGACCACATAATGCTTTGAAAAGAGCCATTCTAATACTAGAATGATAACTGTTATTATAAGCAAATTCAATTAAGGTCAAATAGTAACTCCAAGCTTTGCCCTATTCAAGGACACATGCCCTAAGCATGTCTTCTAACTATTGGTTCACCCAATTTGTTTGCCCTTCTATTTGAGGGTAATAAGTGTTGCTAAAGTCAAATTGAGTTCCCATAGCTTTATGTAATGCTTTCAAAAATTTAGAAGATCTGAAATAATAGACTTAGGCATGCCATGTAATCTCACTATGTTTTTATGATAAATCCAAGCATATTTCTTTGTAGTGAAAGTTGTTTTAATGGGTATAAAATGAACCACTTTAGTTAGTCTATCCATAATCACCCAAATACTATCATATCCCACTATTATTTTTGGCAAACCTTTAATGAAATCCATATTAATATTTGTCCACTTTCATTCAAGAAGTTCAACTGGCTGCAATAGACCACCTGGCCTCTGGTGCTCAATTTTAACTTTCTAAGATATTAAACATTTGACTACATACTAAGCTACATCACTCTTCATACCATTGCACCAAAATGTAATTTAAAATCATAATACATCTTTGTACTCCTTGGGTGAATAGTATAAGAAGAATAATGAGCTTCTTGAAGTGTTTTTTGCATGATTGTAACTCCTCTAGGAATCATCATCTAACTCCTATATCTTCTACACCCCACAAAAAATCTGATATTTCATTTTTTTGACCATTTTTTTAACTTTTGGAATTCTTAATCTATGGTTTCTTCTTAGGCTAGCTTGATTTCATCTATCAGAGTTAGTTGTATACTTAACTGACACATTTGAGCAACCAAGCCTTTAATTCCCACATGCAAATCTAAGTTTCTTAGGTCCTCAAATAACTCTTGTTTTTTGAGTGAGCATACATGCCATACTACTCCCAAATTTCTACTCAAAGCATCCACCACCACATTGGCCTTTCCAAGATGATAATGAATGTTCAAGTCATAGTCCTCTAACAATTTTAATCATCTTCTCTACCTCATATTTAATTCTTTCCGGGTGAAATTGTACTTCAAACTCTTATATCGATATATACATCACATCACCATATAAATAATGTCTCCATATTTTTAATGCAAAGAAGTGCACTGTTGGTTCCAAATCATGGGTTGGATAATTATGTTCATGTGTCCTTAATTGTCTAAATGCATAGGCTATTACGTTTCCATTCTACATCAATACACAATTGAGACCCTTCTTAAAAGCATCACTATAAATCACGAATCCTCCCCATCAAGATGGCACTACCAACAATGGTGCTTCTATGAGTTGCCTTTTCAATTCTTGAAAGGTCTCTTCACAATTTTTTGTCCATTCAAATTGAATTCCTTTTTGAGTTAGTTTAGTCAACGTCATGGAAGTTATAGAGAATTTCCTTTCTACATGCCCTTGCTACATAAATTTCCTTTCTAACTAATTTCTTCTCAACATATCTTGCATAAAAGTAGAACATGGTTGTTCCACCCATTTCCAATCATTTGCCTAAGTTTCTTATGGATAAATACCATTACCAACATCATAGTTAGGCACACTAACCAATTCTACATGGATTTATATGGATAATCCATTCAATTTCATACCCTAGCTCCCTAGGGTTTGCAAAATAACACTCATCTTAAAGTAGAAATCATAAATTAGCACAGGGATAGTCATTACCATTAAGATCACACTCCAACTCTATAATTCTTGCCACTAGTTACAGTAAGAGGCTCTCTTAATGAAGTTTTCCAAGTTGCACTTCTTCCTTTCTCTTCCAAATTGATGAATCCTAGCTTAAGATAGCAAGAGTATTAGGATATAACATGTTTCCCCAACCAGAACTGGTGCAATTAGATTGGAAAAAGGGTGTTGAGAAAGGCTTAGGACATAAGAGCAAAAGAGGGGATGAAAATGGGGGTGAACTGGGGCTGGAGGAGCATTTTATCTAGCTGTACCCCTAGTAGTCCAGCAGTACACACCTAGCCATTCACATGCGGCATCCTTGTAACACATTTCCAAGTGCTTCTGCAAGAATCCCTATGACCTGGATGCAATCCACACGTTTATAAGCTTAATTCTTTCCAAATCTCCATTAGATTCATAAGCATAATTTACCCAACAAATAATTATGAAAGGTTATTTACCAAAAAAATTGGGGTGTCACACTTACCTTAACCGATGCGATGTTTCTATCCTTTTCCCACCTACATATATGAGGTTTTAATATGATGGGATGAGGCACAATTGAAAAATGACTATATATTTTTTGTTTTATTTTTTTGAAACCTTGGGTAGTTTTAGGGGATAGCTTGCATACTTGAGGAGGCTTTCAGAAACTGACAAGACTTTCTGCTTTCTTCTTGGATTCTTAGCCATCTTCCTTTCTGCAACTATTACATCAAGGCTATTAACAATTCCTTTGCCTGGGTTCATGCTTTCAAGGAGTTCCACAGTTGTACTCTTCTCGATGTTTCGAATTGGGTCCCCCCTTCTCCCTTTGCTTTATTGAATCACCCCTCAAAGGGTTTTATTACCATTTTTGTATGCACCCTCTAGGCTAGTTTTCAATTATCACATTCTAACTTTGTGATAAAAGTCCTTAATGCTTATAACCTATCCCCCACAATTTGCATTACTTACTTTTTATTAGTCAATGGGTGTATAACTTGCTCCATGTTCCTATTTTTACTATGCCGATGTTTGGTAACATCCTTTCTCTAAGTAAAGCACCCCAATCTCCTAGTTATTTTCATTTTTTGCCTTATGCCCCTTGGCATTAACTTTTCACCATAACCTCCAATGGGGATGATGGGTGGAAGTAGCATTAGATGGGGGTCAAGCATTCCACGATTTCCCACCTAGTAGACCATCAATCCTCCTCATCCTTTAGGGGAGCTTTCCTCTTTAAAGTAGTATAATTTAGGAGTGATTAGGTATACTTTGATGTTGCTGGGGAAATTAACCTTAGGTCCCTTGACTTATCAACATGCCTACATGTGGATGGACTATCCTAGTGGGTTCTTAGGTTAGGAGGTTTCAATTCCAATTCCACTTCCTATTGAATCAAACTTCCTTTACTTAGTTTAATTTTGATGACAAACAAAAAATATATGAGTGAATGATTAAGTTACTGACTGTTATTTTTCTACATGTGTAGTAACAAACAATATAATCAGGAAAATAACTTGAACTAAGTGGATAGCGCATACTAGATAAAATTAGAGACAAGATCCACGTTATATCAGAAAAAATGCATAAATGCTCAAGGACATGATCCATGCATCTAAGGAAAAATCCATGGTTAAGGACATGCCTGGCATCATTCATTTGCTTCAAAGTCACTTTGGGCACATTCTCAAATGCTACTGAAGTAAATCAAAAGGGTGCTAAAGTTCAGACAAAACATGGCTTCAAAAAACACTTCAAAAGGACAGAAACTAAGTTCTGACAAAGTGAAGCTAAGTTCTAGACACAAACAAAGGTTCAGACATTGTGGAATTAAGATTGAACATTGTGAAGATATGTTCGCATGAAAAGCCAAGTTTGGACAAAGGAGAACTATGAAGCCAAGACACTGGAAACTTAATATTGTTTTCTCATTTTGAAATTATTATTCTAGATGAAGCCAAGCTAAGCAATTTCACTCCATCTAAAATTATTTCATATAGCCCTAAGAACTTATCTCGGATGGAATAAAGCATTACGGATGCAGCTAGTTCATCTCAGACACAAAGCACACAAGCTGTATCATCTTGACACTGTTGAACCAAAACTCCTTTATTTGGATTGATTTTGATAATGAATATATTTAACCAATGAAGTTTTGATGATGAACAAAAGCACAAGAGTAAATGGTTAAACTACTGACTGTTATTTCCAAGCATGCAATAAACATATATAAATCAGCAAAATAACTCAATAAAGTGGATAGCACACATAAGATAAAATCAGAGGTAAGATCCGCCTTTTAACAAAGAAAGAAAATATAAATGCTCTATGAGTATCGCAAGCATCGTATATAAGCTTCAAAGTCACTTCAAACACATTCTCAATCACTACCAAAGACAATCAGACTGATGCTTCGGTTTGGATGCAGACAAGTTCCCAAATATGCTTCAAATGAACACCATCCAATTTTGGACACTAATAGATCAATTCAAACACTAAGGAACCAAGTTTGAACATAAATACAACTTCAAAAGGGAAGAAATAGAGTTCAGACAAAGTGATGTAGAATTTCTAATGCAAGCAAAGATTTAGACAGAAGTGGAACCATGGAACCAAGTTCTCACATAATTAAAGAATGAAGTCAAGACATTGGAAGCTCAATGCTATTTTGCATGAACCAAACTCATTCAAAATTAGTCTGCATCATGTCTTTTAGTCATGAAACTTAACTTTGGACACTGCCAAGTCATCCCTGGATGAAGCTAGAGTTCTCTCAAGTGGACAAAGCAATTCATGCCACTTCTCAGTCTGAAATTTAACTTCGAACACAACAAAGCATATTTGGACAAAGCTGAGTTATGTCTATTGCAAACTAAATGATTCATTCAGTGCAAAATTATAACTTTAGAAAAAGCCAAAAGCCTTTAGACAATGAGAACCCATGAGAACACTTCAACGGGTAGAAAATTTTCATGATTTTTTTGCATTTAATGAACATCATTTCCCAAATAGGTAGATTTTGAATCCCAATTTAAATGGAGTAAACAGAATCCATTCAAGTAAGTTAGAAAAAGTTAGCAAGTTAGAGAAAAAAGCTTATAAACCATTTACTCAGACATTGAAGTTTTTCTTCCAACTCCACTAAGCAAAATGCCATCTCCATTCAAAGAACATTCTTTGCAATAGCTCATGAGAGTTTCACATTCTCTGTATTTATTGCAATACATTTATTTTTTGTTGCACTTTTAATTATGTACAAAATTAGCCTATGTAAGAGGCATTTTTATTGTACACCCTTCATTATGTAAGATAGCAAGCAAGGGCCCTGCTAATCTCATATAAGTTTGTTAGTAAGCTTGGAAATCAATGGTTACATAAGTTTGTTTAGAAACCAATAGTTGTATAAGTTTCTTAGTGAGCTTGAAAACCAATGTGTGTATGAGTTTGTTGGTAAGTTTGGAAACCAACATGTGCAAAGTTTATTGGTGAGCTTGTAAAACCAAAAGGTGATTATTAGAACCTGAGTGTAATGAGTGAGGCTAATTTAGAGAGATAAGTAGGTACCATGTCATGGAATAGGCAAATTTGTTCTTACAGCTGGGAAATGGACGATGTATGTTTAGCTGTTGTAATTTTGGAAAAAAATTGTTAATAGACATGAAAATCATGAAGGATAAGACTTGTAATGTGTGTATTAGGGTTAAATGTATGGAATCATTCTGAAAAAGTTGCAAAGCTTGAGGTAGGAAAAGTCACATGTGCACATATTATAGTGTGCCACCAAAGCATGGGAGATAGAGCAATTTATAATGCTCCATCACCTACCCCAGCCCCATTTTCCATGTAACCAACCATCCCCACATCCCAACTTTCTTGAGAAAATTGATTCTATAGCAGATTTTGATGATTTAAGTGAAGGAAATCAATGGGAACGGGTGCTGTGGTGGTCTGGCATGAGGAAAATGTAGGATTAATCAAATTGACCAAGAGAAAAGAAGGGAATTAGGAAAATTCACATCAAAGCAAGCTTTTATGGAATTTGATCAGAGTAAGTCAGGAGGTAAGTGATTTCTCCTAATGATTAACAATTTCTACTAGCTTATAGAGTAGATTTTCCATAGACTTGGGAATTCTTGGATTGGAAATTGGGGGAAATGCAAAATTTGCCATGATTTGGATGTTAGGGATATTACTTGGGGTATATCATATGTTAAAACGTGTTTACATGTACTTTGGGTAAGAAACCAAAAATGGGTTGTAACTAGAAATGCGAAATCTAAAAAGTGCATATCAAATGTTCAATAAAATGACACTAAGAAAGGAGTAATGCCATTAATCCTAGTTATTAAACCATTAATCCTCTTGATCAGGATTTAAATAGGGTAATTGGGTAAACCCTAGAATGGACTAAGTGAAGAAGTTGAACTAGGGTTAAATTTAATGATTTTTATAGAGCCTAACTAAATGAAATCGCCAATAACCCATGTGTAGTATGCATAAGAATTGTAGTTGTTTTGTTGGACTTGCAATTGCTAAACTTAAGGCGTAGAGAAGAGTGGTTATCAATATCAAGTTAAGTAGGTTTTTTCAGGTATTTATGCTTAGATTTTCATAATCTTATATTTTGAACATTGAGTCTTGAATTCCGTTAAGATTGTATGCATTATGTTTTGTAATGCATGAACTGTAGACATTATAACATTATGTTTGAAAGTAGAGAATATAAGGTTCTTAAGGGACTATGGAGGCATTGTCAAATGCAAGTATAGATGGATCAGTATTTCTAGCATTGCATATCAAGTTTGCCATGTAACTTATGAGATGAAATTAGAATTGTAGGAAGTAAATGGATATAACATCATGCATATCCTTGAGTCATATAATATGTGGAGTTAGTCACTAACAATAGAATAAAAATTGAAGTAAAATGAGGCCTAATTGAGATGCTTAAACAAGGTAAATAATGGATTGGAAGATAGTTCAAATAGGGCAAGCAAGCAAAGGAAGAAAAGGGTACAACAAATTTTTTGAGATGACATAATGATGTGATAAACCTAGGTGGCATGATAACTTGTATGGTCGGATGTGATTCATCTAGATGGCAGGGTGGCCTGTATGGCCAGATATGATATGTCTGGTTGATGTGGTGGCCTGTATGGTCGGATGTGATACACGTGATTAGCATGGTGGCTTGGATGGCTAGATATGATACGCCGAAATGGTGTAAGGACTTGTATAGCCAGATGGGATATGCCTGAATGGGATGAAGGCTGTATGACTCAATATGAATACACAAGGATGGTGTGAAGCCTTGAATGGCCTAGTACATGTGATTTGCCTGAAATAATTAGAGATAATGCTAATTCAAGCATAGCAAATGTTCATTATTACATTCTTTTGAGACACTCTATGTTGGAAACTTATGTAAGCATGTAAAAATCTTATGAGTGTAATACTTTATTGTTTAAAATCATATTTAATCATATACTTGCTTATTAATTTACTTGAACTCACCCTGTTTAAATTTTGGTTTTAGTTGACAGGCTACAAGTTGGAGCTCAACATGGGGTTGGGGCTCAAGATTGAGATAGGCAATGAGTTGTAACCGTTGAGCATCCACCCATATGAACAATTTCTTTTTGGACATTTTGTAATGTGTATGTAAAATAAAAAACTTAAATTTGGTGTGTGTACTATATATAATTGTGTATAAATTAAGTTGGCTGGCATGTCATGACATAGGATAGGAATGAAATCTATCTAACTACCTCCATCACAATACGATTATCGATTTTGGGTAGCTGTGGGTGCATGATGTTTAGTTATGATAATTTTGATATTCATGATTATGCAGGATGATGAATCGTATAGGTTAATAGTAGACAGTATAAGGGATACTCTTTCCAGAGTTCCTCATGATACTACCCTACAGTAACACCTAAAAATTGGGGCTTTACAAAGTTGTATCAGACAAAAGTGATTTCCTAGTACAGGAATGATGATTGAGAGGTCCTAGAATTGTGATGGTTAAAAGTGGTTAGATCAGAAAATACATGACATGAATAGTATGAATTAATTACACTATAGAAATATGGGTGAACAATTAGTTTAGTTAATGGAATTGTAAACCTTAATCTGATGTGTTGACTTGATCTAATAATTGTGTATGGTTATATGATTTTGAAATGGTAAATTGTGTAATATGCACTAAGAAAGAAGAGTAGATAAAGGAAAAGCACTATTGGTGGGAGACGAGCCTCAAAGACAACCTACTCGTACTCAAGTTATGGGCATTATTATCAAAGAGGCCCAGCCGGAAGCCCTAAGGTTGGAGAGCAGCCTAATCAAGGTGGTGGCTCTAGACCAACGTCAAATGATGAAGATAATGAAGTGGTTAATGAGCCAGAGGAAGGGAGCCCAGCTACTGTGGAAATAGACAGGCCATATATGCTAAGAATTAGTGGGACTACCCCACCGACACTAGAAGTAGAGCCAGAATTGAGGCATTTTATGGTAATGATAACTCAAACTCTTCAGGAATTGTTATAAACGCAAGGAAGGCCTACAAAGGAGCCTACTCAAGTGGTTGAGCTGAGTGTGAGACTAACTCCTACAAGTGGGCAGGCAGTTAACTTAGGGCAACCATCTCGATTATAGCCAGTAATGGAGTTAAACATGCAAGCTTTTCATAATATGAAGCCTCAGGTGTTTAAAGGACAAAAGGATAACGAAATAGTATATGAATGGATCTCCAAGATGGAGAAAGTATTCAAATATATGTGATACCTTGAAGAACACAAAGTTCTTATGCGATCTACCAACTAGAAGGTGATGTTGAATGCTGGTGGAACACAGAGTATGATCATCCATGAGGATGGGGCAGGCTTGTCCTGGGCAGAGTTTAAAGAAAGAATAGTCCGTCGGTATGTGCTAGCTAGTGAAGGGCTAGGCGGGCCATAGAATTCATGACCTTGATACAAGGTAAAAGAACTATAGAAGAGTATGATGAACAATTCAGATCATTGGCAAGGTATATACCATGGACACAGATTGACTCAGTGGTGACAACCAAAAAATTTCAAGAAGGGTTGAGATTAACTATTAGGAAGGAAGTAGCTCTATTAATCTTAACCAAATATGAAGATATTTTAGACCTTGATCTTATATTAGTAAGAGAGGAAGAAGAACAGTCTAAATTATGAGAACAAAAGAGCACCAGAGATAGTGAACAGGGGCGCAAAAAAGAGGTTTCAAACTGAACAGGGGAGTAGTGCACCTTCTGAGAAGTTTTGCTTTAATTGTAAACAGTCAAGAAATTTGAGATTTGAGTGTCCACTTTTACCTTGAACAATGGGCATATGGCAAACTAGATCAGTCCTAGGGCAGATAAGAAAACCAAGTCTACCGTTTGAGCAAACATGATAATTAGTACAAAAGAGACCATTCACTTATTTTGTGTGGTGAACCTAGTCATATGCAAAGAGATTTTCCTTCCTTACAGGGAAGGAGTGAGAGTGTAGCCTCTCAAGCACCACCACATCCCACACATAGCAGATTTTAGATGAGGGGCAGAGGCCATGGGTTGAATACAGCTCCTGGTTGTCGATAAGGGGAGCAGAGGCCTTGAATGACTATAGTAGTACAAGCTACTAATGCCCAAGGAGCTCAGGCTATGGATCACATGGTCATGGGTAATCTTTTCGTCTGTGATTGTATGGTATATGTATTATTTGATACGGGTGCATCTTAATGATTTATGTTTGTTGAATTTGTGGAGAGAGCAAGACTATTTAAATCTCCTATGCATCATGTGATAAAAGTGTCTACTCCATTGAAAGCAATTAGTATAGTTTCAAAGGCATGCTATAATATTCCCAGAGTTATTGGGACTAAACTATTTTATTTTGATTTAATTATGTTAAATTTGGAATGTTTAGATACTATATTGGGCATGGATTAGCTATCCAAGTACAAAGTTAAAATTGATTGCAAAATTAAACAAAATTCATTTAAAAGCTCCTGGTGAAGTGGAAATCATCTTTAGGAGTTTCCCTAATGGGGAAGTGCCTAAACTCATATAGGCTATTAGAGCTCTTTGCCTAATGATGAAGGGATGTGAAGCTTATTTGGTATCCGCTATAGATGCTCATTCTGAGCATCAATCGTTAGAAGAGATACTTGTAGTACAAGACTTTCCATATGTTTTTCCAAGGGAATTATCTAGATTACCCTTGCAACGGGAAGTGGAGTTTACTATTGATCTTCAATTGGGAGCAAAACTAATATTTAAAGCTCCATATAGAATGCCACCAGTGGAGTTGGCCTACTCGAAAGTATAATTGTAGGAGTTGATGGATAAGGGATGTATTTGTCCCAATGTATCACTGTGGGGTACACCAGTATTGTCTATAAAGAAGAAAGATGGGAGCCTATGATTGTGTATTGATTATAGAGAATTGAATAAGATGACAATCGAAAATATGTATCCATTATCCCGTATGATCTGTTGGATCAATTGTAAGGAGCTACAATTTTCTCAAAAATTAACTTATGGTCTGGATACCATCAGATGAGAGTGAAACCGGCAAATGTACATAAGATTGCCTTTAGAACTCAATGTGGACATTATGAATTTCTAATAATGCCATTTGGGTTGACTAATGCTTTTACTGTTTTCATAGATTTAATGAATAGGGTATTTAAACCCTATTTGGATTGCTTTGTAATTGTGTTTATTATTAATATTTTGATATATTCCAAAAGTATAGTCGAGCAAGAATCTCATTTGAGAATAACATTACTAAGGTTAAGAGGAGAAATTACATGTTAAACTAAAGAAATGTGATTTTTGGATGAATAGTGTCACTTTCTTGAGGCATGTGGTCTCAGGTGATGGTATTTCAATGGATCCCCATAATATAGAAGTCATGGTAAATGGGCCCAAACCAACTACAATGACTGAAATCAAGAGTTTTCTTGGGTTAGCTAGATATTATAGGAGATTCATTGAAGGATTCTGAACGATTGCTCTACCTTTGACCTAGTTAACTCAAAAAGGAGTTCCATTTGAATGGAATGATCAGTGTGATGAAGCCTTTCAAGAATTAAAATGGTGATTAGTAGAAGCACCGATTCTTACTATACCATCTAGAAGCGGCGGATTTGTGATATACAATGATGTGTCGAAGAAAGGATTGGGCTATGTATTGATAAAGAATGGAAATGTGATTGCCTATGCATCCCAAAAGTTGAGGCCTCATGAACAAAATTATCCCGCTCATTATTTAGAATAAGCAGTAGTTGTTTTTGCCTTGAAGACATAGAGACATTATCTCTATGGGAAAAAATGTGATGTGTAAACTGATCATAAAAGTTTAAAGTACATTTTTACACAGAAAGAACTAAATATAAGGTAGAGATGGTGGTTGAAATTACTAAAAGATTATGATTTGAATATACATTAACATCTAAGAAAGGCTAATGTAGTGGCTGACACTTTGAGTAGAAAATCGGGGGTAGTATGACATACATGCTCACTCGAAAAATAGAGCTATTTGAAGAATTGAGGCATTCAAACTTGCATGTGGGAATGAGAGGAATAGTAGCTCAAATGTGCTAGTTAAGTATTCAACCAACCTTACTAGATGAAATATGGGTAGCCCAAGAAGATAGTTTAGAGAAGGAATTCCAAAAATTAAAGGATAAGGCCCAGAGGAATAATTACCAAATTGCTATTCGGTATAAATTGTTAGGATTATTATATATGATTTTGATGATAACAAAACTTGTATTAAGATAAAAGAATATGCACTTAAATTATGAACAATCATATGCATAATTATCATTTGATAAATGTTAATTGATAGTGTGTAATGTATACATAATCATGAATGTTTAATTATGCAAACACACATCTTTTACTTCATGGTGCACTTAACCTTAGTTATCATTCTTTAATATGTTAATTTGTTGAATCATATTTAGCATTATACTTTATATCATATAAAGTGCTTAAATGAAAATGAATGTTGTCCTTGCTCCACAAGTTGTGCAAATTACAAGGATAAATATGTTTTGTTGAAATTATAAATATTCAGAGCTAATAATGTAGCAAGTGCAAAAAACTTGTAAGTGCAGGATCACAAGTGTTAGTAACAAACTATTGCAACTATCTACTATGCTCCAAAGGAATTAAATTGTTGAAGATCACGTAAGAAGAGGAAGAAGAAAATAAGGTTTCAAGGATGAGCTACAAGGAGTTTGCTTTGTCTGTAAAATCCAATGAGAAGTCTCTATAGATAAATGCAATAACAGAAATAGTTGAAGAAGAAGCCATGATCAAAGAGCTTAAATTGCAGACCATCTATTAGCTAGAGTTTGTCTAAGATAAAGTAAGAAGAAGCAATTGCATCATGTGTTCAAACGAATGAAGAAAGAAGAATGATAAAGAGATGGTCACACGGATAACTATGTACGAAGGGAAGAAACTTTATTTGACAAATAAAGCTAGATGAATGGATTCATCTAAGGATAAGAATGTGTAAAGATACAGTAGAAGCAACTTCGCCTAAGCAAAGATAGACAAATCAAGAACGAAGTAAGCAAGAAGTTGAAAAGACAAACTCCATCTGTTGCTCAAAATATGCAGAAGAAGGAATTCAACTTTGTTTGCATGATCAAATTCATCTGTTATTGAAAACAAAGTACAAGATAAAGTGGAAGCTACATACTGAGGAAAGACTAAGCTACATAAGCAAAGTGGCTACTTGGACAAGTGAACTTTAATGCACAGGCACATTCGTCTCCAACTTACTAGAAATAAATCTATAAATGAAGTGCATAGCCTAATTCATCCAAGATAAAGTAAAGTAGAGTTCATCTATCACTTTAGACTAGTGAATGTGGAACAAAAGAAGAACATTATACTTTATCAGTTCGAGCAAGACAAAGCTGAGTTTGTCTATCAATTAGTTCGACTTCATCTAGGTGCCAAACTTTATCTGTAAAATACAATATATAAATCACATTTGCAAAGGATCAACTGATAAACAAATCTCATAAGAGAATTCATCTGAAGACTTATGGCAGACAAATATAGATAGATAGAAGCCATGGCTTGTCCAAGATTAATTGATTTATGTGACTTGCATCTAAATGGCAAACTGCACCCATGCTTTCATTATGCAGACTCGTTTCAATCACCATTTCTAGCACAAGTGGCGTTGCAAGTTTTCCAGCTCTACCAATTCAAAATGAGAGAAGACATTTCAACAACAACTCATCTTCCTCTCTGCAAAAGAACGGTATTGCAGCAGCTCAAGAAAAATCAGAAAGCATGCTTCCCAATGGCAGAAATCACAATGGTTATCTACTTTCAAAGCTACTCTCATTCTTGCAACAATTCAAACTTTCTCCTCTACAATAGTCAAGTTTCTAAAGTTCTATTGACATTTCAAATGAGCTTAACCTTATACGAATCTTTCAACCCATGACCAAGAGTTTAAACCATCGTCTATCTTCAATGAGATTCAATCTGCATATATTTATGACAAATTGAGTTTACATTTTGGAAGATCTTTTTGTATTGCTAGAGCTATAAAAGATCTCGTCTTCCCTATGCTTAAATGTGTATTAGTTCTCTGGTTAATCTGAAAATTAGTGAGTTTGTGGTGAGCTTGGGAAAATCATATTGTATGAGTTATTGATAAGTTCTGGGAAACCATCAAGTTTGCTGGTGATCTTTGGAACTAGTGAGTTATTGATGAGCTTTGAAAAACCATCAAGTTTGTTAGTAATCTTAGAAACCAGTGAGTTTCCTAGTAAGCTCGTGAAAACTAGAAGAGTGTAATGAGTACTATGTTTACGCCCCCTAGAGCTGAAATCCAGAAGAGTGTTAGGAATACTTATTTATGCCCCCTAGAGCTGGAATCTAGAAGAGTGCTAGGAGTACTATTATACTTCCATTATATGGGATATAGTTGATCCCAAGTCACAATGAGTGTATGCTCTTGGAAGAGTGGATGTAGGGACAGAGTTCCCAAACCACTATAAAAATTGTGTTATTTATGCATATTTGTTTATTTGCTTTATCCTTCATGCACTTTACTATTTTATTATTCATTCTATAATGCACCACACATAAGCATGAAAAGAGAGATGGTTCAATAAGGGTTAAGCAATGAATTTTCATATACCTAATTCACCCCTCCCCTCTTGGGTTAAGCCATACTATGAGACTCTACAAGTGGTATAAAAGCGGGTTAGATAAACAATTCTAGTTATCCGTTTGGCTTAGCCAACAATTTCATCCTCTATGTTCTCCAAAGGATACTCCATCTCTCTACTTTCATATTTTCAATGGATCCAATTATGTATGAAATATATCTTGTGGCCAAATGATCTTCATTTATGAAAAATCATCTATATTGGCATAAGAGAGGGTGAAATGAGAGCTGAACTGAAAATGTTAAAATTTTGATTTGTGCTCTTTGCCCCACCATTTGTAAAGATGTCTTAGCTTATAAATTGGTATGAGAAATCTTCAAACAAGCCAAAGACTATTCCCAAGGGGAAAACACTTTCACTCACACACTACTTATGTTACTATTGGGACTAACTTGAGTGTAAGAAATCAAGGAAAGGAGAAAATAAACTCCTAAAGAAGAAGAAGAAAAAGAAAGGAGACTTGGTCTGAAGAAACAAAATGAAGACATGATGAAATACCAAGTTCCTTAGAAAGAAAGAGAAAAGGTAAGTGCACATATTATACTCAAATGCAAATGCTTTGATTGAATGTGTCATTATCTAAAATTTGAAAATTTACTTTCGTGTTTCTTTTAGTACATCATCTTGTTAATAAGAATTCATGTTTAGTCTTTCAATTACTTATCTCTGATTATTTACATGTCTGTAGAAACAAATTTTATCTGTATATTTTCATTAATAATTTATTTATTGATAGAAATCAAACTTTACTCTGTGCATCATTAATGATTCATTAGAATTCACATTTAGAATCTCACTTGTATGCCTTTACTAATTCATGTATATGCTAGAATTGAAATTTTATTTTTGTATACCTTTATGAATTCATCTATACATATCTTTTTCATTCATGTATATACATAGGAAAAATACAAAATTCACACTAGGATAAATAAAGCTCTATAAAACATAAAGTAAAATTCTAAAGATAATTAGGAAGTGAGAAAATGAATAACATTCAAATAATAAATAGCTTAAACATAAGAATGAAAGAAATACACATAACTAAAATAGAATAAAAATTTCAAAATAACAAAACTAAATGATTATGCTTAAAATCATCAAAAACAAAGCCGAGTTGATCTAGCATATAAGGTTAACTGCTATTCACACTTATGCTTGTTTAGATAACTCAATGATTGATTAAAGTATATCCTATCTATTCATGAAAATTGTTTTAATTCATCAACCTGTTTCTTTGCATGCTATTATGGTTGAGATGATACTTTGCACTAATAAACTATGAATACATGTTCATATCTATTTGAGCCTATCAATGAAGAGAAAGTGCAAGAATTTCTTATGTGTATGTAGGAAAGCATGAAATAAACATAGAAGAAGAACAAGAACAATTAAAAATCAAAACCTTCCTCTCAGCTCACAAATCCAAGCAAATGAGCCAACAAGCTTAAGTTTCAGATGTAAGAAAAGGATTGAATAAATCAAGATTCTATCCCAGACAATAACAAATCTCAAATATAGCATCAATAACTTTATAGTAGAAGCTAAATGATTAGTCAAGACTTGTAATAACACTTATGAACTCAAATGAGAAATTCATGAAAGAAAGGTTCAAAAGAGATAAGTTGTCTAACTTGATTATACTTTTCATTGCTATATATTGTAGATGCCTTCTGAAGAACAGCCTTGGATTCGAATTGATACGAGTTTACTGCTTTGAGCTAAACCATTCTAAAAATCTTAATAAACTTTAAATGATCAAACTCTAATGTTACTACACTCCTAAGGCATTATAGGGCCTGCTTGGGAAACTTCATAGTTTAAGGTCTCGAATAGGAATTCCATTCCTAGTCATTCCTTCTGTAATAATGATTTAAGGCATGATCTCTTAAAAACAATTAGAATTAATACAAAGATGAAACTCATAGTCATAACACTCAATATGAAAAGGAAACTAGAACAGATTCCTTACAGGAATAATAAAAATCCACTTAACAAAAGAAAATAAAAAAAATATCTACTTTCTTAAAACCTTTGTAACTATCACTAACTCCTCAATTCTCTGTTGAGCCTCAAATAATTCCCTCTCCAAAGCTGTAGCTCGATCCATAACATCCTCATAATCTATATAGTGGTTAGTCAAAAGAAAATCTAAACAAGCATTTGCTTTCTTAACATACCTCAATTCCTTCTTCAAATGCTTCACCACTTCTTTTAAAAAGTAAATCTGGTTAATTCCCTCAATCCTACCTTGCTCCATTTGTTTGCACCTCTCAACTTCGTATATCATCTGTTTAACTAAATATCATCTAATATAAATAAAGTAGAGAATACATAGGGTCACAACCAGTTTCCAAGAGACTCATTAATTCTATGGCTTAAATCTCAGTATCCATCTTCTTGGTAAAAACAATAAGAGAATACATTGGTAGCACAAACAAGAAATAGATCCTCGTAACTTAGAGACCTAAACAGGACCCAATAGGATCATGCATTTTCACCTTTGAGTTGTGAAGAATAAACTATGCTTAAAAACTATTTGTATTCTTTTAATCACATATAAATATACAATGCTTGAATCAGTATAAGAATACACTTATAAAATATAAGAAATAACTCAACATCACAAATATAAAACTTCACAAAGGATAAGAAAATTGGAAACCATTAAGAATAAAATCCTTAGAAGATAAATGCAAATATAAACAATCATAATATTATATCTAAAAGATTCAAACCATTAAAAGAAACAAAAGAAAATAAAATTATTTATTTGCAAAAATATTAACAACTGTCTCTAATTCATCAATACTTTGATGAGCTTTGGCCAATTCCATGTCCAAGTTTTTGATGGGATCAATGGCTTCCATATAAGCCATAGAATTCCTAGTTAAGAGACATTCGAAATGAGCAGTATTACCCCTAATGAAAAACAAATGTTTCTTTAACCGATTGATTCTATAATGAAGAAACTAAATTCTATCTATAGTATTGGAATTTGCATTAATAGGTTAAACTTGATTAGAAGAAGAACTTGACGACTCCATGACTTCTCTATACATGATAGAGAACATGAAGCATCTCTCCACTTCCCAAGCAACCTATTAACCTTGTCATTAAATTTCCCAATAGTCTCTCTTGATAATAATGATAGTTAGTTGTTGAAACAAAATATAAGAAGACAAATTAAAAACAAGGACCCAACATTGAACTCATTAAGCTAGAATCATGCATTGTCACCATAAGATTTATCTCCTTGGATGTAATTATTTTTAATTTAGAGTCCTTGTATGAAATAATCATGATTTTGATGAATAATATATGAATTGATACATTCTTAAAAGTTGTTTATTTAATCAACTATTCAATATTTGAATATTGTTAATGTCAATTAACTCATGTTGCTGTTGATATTTTTTGATTATGTTGGCTATGCTTTATACATATATGCTTAAATGTTGTCCATAATTACAATTATTCAATGCTTGAATATTATCATTAATATGAATCAGATCCTTACATTGATACAAAATCATCCCATGTAATGATTATGCTATGCTCCACTCGGGGTTAAAGGGAAGAATAGGGATGTGAGATTTAAACTAGAATTAGAAACCTTGAAAATAATGAACTCTACTAAGGCCCAAACAAAATACTTTTAAGAAATCAAAAACGAGAATCAATTAAGAGGGAGGGAGAATTGTATAATAATTGTGAGAGATAGGGGGAAAAACAAAATTAACAATCATACAAGAAAAGAAAGTGTTGAACCTTTTTGATTCTGACGAAAAGGAAGAGAAAAATGTTAGAGACTTGTGTAAACAAAAAAGGGGGAGAGTGATAAAAGGGTCAAACTCCATAAAATTATATAGGTCAACTATTCAAGTGGAGATTAGGGGAAGATTATAATTTTAATAACAAATCTTCAAAGTTTTGTCATCATAAAAAAGGGAGAGATTGTCAGGATTATTTATATGATTTTGATGATAACAAAACTTGTATTAAGATTAAATAATTTGTGTGCTTAAATCATTAACAATCATATGCATAATTATGATTTGACAAATGTTAATTGATAATGTGAAATATATACATAATCATGAATGTTTAATTATGCAAACACACATCTTTTACTTCATGGTGCGCTTAACCTCAGTTATCATTCTTTAATGTGTTAATTTGTTGAATCATATTTAGTATTATATTTTATATCATATTAAGTGCTTGAATGAAAATGAATGTTGTCCTTGCTCCACAACATGTGCAAATTACAAGGATAAATATGTTTTATTAAAATGATATATATTTAGAGCTAACAACATAGCAAGTGCAGAAAACTTTTGAGTATAGGATCGCAATCATTTGCAACAAACTGCAGCAACTATGTGCTACATTCAAAAGGGCTTAAATTGCTGAAGATCATGAAAGAAGAGGAAGAAAAAAATAAGGCTTCAAAGACAAGCTACAAGGAGTTTGCTTTGCTTGTAAAATCCAATAAGAAGTCTCCATAGACAAATGCAATAATAGAAACAGTTGAAGATGAAGCCATGAACAAAGAGCTTCAACTATGGACCATCTATTAGCTATAGTTTATTTGAGATAAAGTAAGAAGAAGCAATTCCATCATGTGCTCAAATGAATGAAGAAAGAAGAATGACAAAAAGATGGCCACACGGATAACTATGCACAAAGGGAAGAAACTTTATCTGACTGATAAAGCTAAATAAATGGATTCATCCAAGGATAAGAAGGTATAAAGACAAAGTAGAAACAACTTTGTCTGAGCAAAGGCAGAAAAATCAAAAATGAATTAAGCTAGAAGTTGCAGAGATGAACTCGATTTGTTGCTCAAAATATGCTAGAGGAATACAACTTCATCTGCGGGATCAAATTCATTTGTTACTATAGACAAATTGGAAGCTACATAGTGAGGAATGACGAAGCTACAAAGACAAAGTAGTTGCTTGGACAAGTGAACTTCAATGCACAGGCACAATTGTCTACTACTTACTATAGAAAAATCTATAAATAAAGTGCAAACCCTAATTCATCCAAGACAAAATAAAGCAAAGTTCATCTATCACTTTCAACAAATGAATGTGGAACAAAATAACAACATCATACTTTGTCTGTTCGAGCAAGACAAAGCTGAGTTTGTCTATTGATCAGTTTGACTCTGTCTATGGCCCTAGAGTTTTTTTGTTAATTACAATTGATAAATCGCATTCATGAAGGATCAATTGATAGACAAATCTCATAGAAGAATTCATCTAAAGAATTATGGCAAACAAATGCAGATAAAGAGAGGCCGTGACTTATCCAAGATTAATTGATTTATGTGACTTGCATCTAAAAGGCAATATACACCTGTGCTTTCATTGTGCAAACTCATTTCAGTTACCATTTTTGGCAAAAAGTGGCGATGCAATTTTTCTAGCTATGTCAAGTCAAAATGAGAAAAGACATTTAACAATTGCTCATCTTCCTTTCTACAAACGAACGGTGTTGCAATAGCTCAAGAAAAATTAGTGTGACACCCCTCCTCCCTTGAGCATTACTAGTGGTAAATTCAAAGAAAATTCTAGCAGTCTCCCCTAATTTACCACTGTTATCCTATATATAACATGCTAAACCACAATAATTATATAATAAATACCCTAAAATATGCAAATATAATATGGCCACCTCCGAACCCTACCATTTTCTACACAAATTATATTACTGCCACCTCCAAAACACTCATCACCACAACACCCACAGACCAAGATCGTGGTACACTATATCTTAGCTGTCAAATCATATACACCCACGCCATAAAATGACATGCTATAAAACAAAGTAATGATACATGTCTAATATACATCCAAAATCCATCCAATAATCTACATCACCATACAACATGAAAAAAAGTAAAGCCTCTACTGGTGTCACGGCCTAGCCCTGTCATGAGACCCAACACCCTGTTGGGCTCTGTTCTCTGACCTGTCAGCTTAAAATTTAAATAAAAGGGTAAGTCTAGGTAAAACTTAGTAAGCAGTTAAGTGGAAAAACATGACTATAAATAATGTAATAAACAACGCCAAATAGAGTAGTAAACAATGACACAAACAAGCAAAACATGTCATGCCATATGCTGGATGTCATAGTCAGTCAGTGGCCAGGTTCATTAAGATTTCAATATTAACATCTCATTAATTATTTCATACACATACTCATAATGATATCGTATACATAGTTAATTGGTCAATACCGGCTCGAATACCGATATGTCATACTGCCCTTTTTGTATTTGCCAATCCACAATTACCTCTTATACCCATATACTGCCCTACCATCATCCACACACTCCTCCCCGAGAGGCACACAAACTAGAACACTACCCTTTCACTCTTCAGCATGTCAGGTCCATCTTGGCACTCCCGACTAAAATCCTACCAGGCTCACACAGCCATATTGCTGTATCCAGTGGCACCTTGCCCTCATCATCTCACAAGAGTACCAGTTCTCCATAAACATGCCTACGCAAGCTACTCAGGTTAATCATAACAATTAAGTCATCCAGGCTAATAGCAATGCCCGACCGCGCTGGCTACCCACACAAATGCCCATTGGCCAACCAGGCCACTCCTCGCCACATGGCGGACATAGGTTAACCCCACAACTATCATAAAATACATAAATAAGTTGCACTAGGCTTTGTGCCAATTAGGTGCCAAAACTAAATTTTATCGGCACTCCCGAGGGTGTAGAATATATGTACATATAAATACAATTATAAAAATATAAAAATATAAAGAAAAAATGTTAAACGCAATTATACACCTCTTTTGCCCCTAAAAAATTTACGTCAATTCCAAATAATATATTAGAATTTTAGTAAAAATTTCAGCTTAAATAAATTAAAATGAGAAGATTAAAAATAAAGCAAAAGTTCAAAAGTGTGGGATCAAAAGTGTGGGACGCTATCAGCATCTCATTTTCAGAGTATTTAATGTTCATATTTGTTTGAGGGGTCAAACGGTGGAATTGGTTCATGAAATTTGATATGATTGTATTTTGGTATATCTATTTTAACCTAATGTTTTTATTTTTGCAAATTAATATCACTAAATTAGGTTTTAATTAACCTCAAGAGGGGTACTTGGTAAGGTGTTCTGTCAGTGCACTGTTCATCCGAATTCCATTGTTTTCAATGCAATTTAATTCATGCTAATAAAATATATTAATTATTGTTTCATGGGGTAGATAATGGATGTTTAAAATGATGTAACTCATATAAAAAAATTTTAGATTACAAGTGTCCAAATTGTAATCATTCAAAGAAATCAAATTCAACTTAAAATAACTTAAAACAACTACCTGCTTACCTTAATTAATTGAGGCAAAATTTGTTATGGGTCACTTGAAGCAAAATTGTCTAAAATGGAAGATTTGGTTGATGGGGAGAAGGGTTTATGTTGGCTAGCATGGGTTGGAAGATGGAAATGACGGAAATGGGATGGGCATTAGAAAAGCACACTTTTTATATTGTTTTTTGTTTTTGGTAGTTTATGCTTCACCCACTTCTATGTATATTTACTCTCTTGAATTTTCAAAATGCCATCAAATTATCATTCTTTATACATGTGAGTCATCCATTTGATATATCATACACCCAAATCAATTTCCCATCTATTATTTCCATAATTTCATCATTTATTTTTTAATTAAATTTGATTAAATTAAAATT
>JAYJMB010032445.1:0-30478 GCA_036873735.1 Pouteria campechiana
CACATATACACTATAATATATAATACACACAGATATTTTTATTTATTTACTTAAAATATATAAAATATTACAAATAGCATATTTATATGTCATATCTTTACATAATATATAATATTATATAATATTATATAATATATATATAAATGTTTATTTAACATATATTTTTTATAATAGCATTTATATATCATAATTTTATTGTATTATATATATAGATTATATAACATATCTAAAATATATTATATGCACATATGTAATATATAATATATAGTATATAGGGAAATTCTCCCATGAAATCGGTTACATCATGCAACCCCTCATTTTTTTGCATATTTTGATTTTTAAATCAAATCCAAGCCATGGATCCTACTCCTCTCCATATGTATTTTTATGATAAAAAATATTTTAATTGAAAGCTTGCGTGTTCTACAATGTTCGAAATATATAAAATGCAAGAGTGAATTCATACGATTGCTTGAAATCATTATTTTGTGTAACGCCCTGCCCTCCCGGGACTATTACTCCATTTTACATTACAAATGCACTATGATTATACCATGATTTTTCCACTTCCAGGGTAGGGTTGCTTTGATACCATTTTCTAATTTACCTAATTTATAAAAGAGTTCTATTAAAAATTCAACAGAGTTTCCCTTAAAATATCAAGATTCGAACCTGATATACATCATATATAAACATAATAATTGAATTAATAAACATAAAATAACAATCTAAATTGACCCATATTATCCATAACCCAAGACCTATATTACACCATGATTGCACTACATCTTAGGGGAAACATATCATGTTATTACAATATTATATATCATTTTCTAAGACATGTCAATCCATTTCTTTAATACATCAATTACAATTTTACATAATTATACAAGTTCACATTTAAACAATTATACAATGGGATTATAAAAATCCTTTGCTTGACCTATCAACTAAAAATTTAAACAAGAAGGCTTGAGTCTGGGTAACTCAGTAAGTAGACAAATGTGATAAGCAACAATTAATCCATAAATAGTATATTTTATATCAAACAATCGATATCCATCCTTATAACTAATCACAAATATATATATATATATTCATCAATGAATACCACATAAAAAAATCTATGTTATTTCCATCAAATTAATCAAACTCATATTGAACCAATCTTCAAATTAAACATACAACAAAGGGATCTTCTTTATCCCTCTTATTAAACATCCATGCTAAACCAAACATTAATTATTCCAATCCAAAGGATACCCATTATCCCTTACAACTAAATAATATCAATTTTACAAACATACGATATCCACTATCCCCAATCAAAACATAATATGCTCAGATTTCAAACAAAGGGATAAATATTTTCCCTAGCCATCCAATGAAGATAAATGCCTACTTACCTAATAAAAAATCATCATAAACTTATCTAACTCCATTCCTTTTCATCTTTCTTAGATCATCTTGTATAAAGCAAAATCCCATTCATAATCATGTCTTCTTGGCTAATCTCAAGTTAAACCTTCTTGTTTACTTATTTATCTAGTATCTTACATGATTGACATTTAAGCAGCTTATAAATAACTCAATTACGCTACTCAATTTATCGCTTACATAGCTCATTCATAAGAATCCTCATTAACCCATTTCATTAAATATCTTGCAAGCATCATTTGTTTACAAATTCTTTAACAACATGGATTAGGGGATTTCATTCCCAACTATATATAATAAACCCATAGCATCGTTAATCTTGAATTTACCTTAAATACATGCTAATCATAATGTACATAATCAAGTTTTACACAAAATCCCCATATTAACTATTCATGAATTACTACTCAAGGATGAAATTAATGGAAAATCATAATTTTCCAAGTTTAGATCTTTGTAAACCCATCATAAATCATAGATAGTATGTTTTCCCCATGAATCAAACACAAAATTTCATGCAAAACCCCTAATTTCATGTTTATTAATTCAAATATTATGTTGATATATGATGTATATCGAGTTCAAATCTTGATATTTTAGGGGAAACTTTGTTTAATTTTTAGTAGAAATCCCATTAGAAATTAGGTAAATTAGAAAATGGTATCAAGGTAACCCCATCCTAGAAGTAGGAAAATCATGGTATAATCATAGTGTATTTGCAGTGTAAAATGAAGTAATAGCCCCAGAAAGGTAGGGCGTTACATTTTAAACACACCCATGACCATACATGTTTTCAATTAAAATGAATATTTATATATTAAAAATACATATGAAGATGAGTAGGATGCACCACTTGGATTTGATTTAAAATATCAAAAAATATAAAAAATGATAGATTGCATAGTGCAACCAATTTCAAGAGAGAAATTTCTAGGATACATATAGACACATAAAATATGTAATAGGTACCCAACACATAAAAAATTCTTTATATGAAATAGATTTGTACCTCTCAAATTAAAAGAATGATAGTAAATGTTGAGTTGCATCACAAAAGAAGAAGAAAATTTAAGTGTCACTGTAGATATGAAAAAGTGGGCTTATGCGATAAGAAAATGTGCTTCCAAAATTTTGCCAAACAATATAAAAATTTTAGGAATGCGCTTTTCTGCCTTTAAAGGAGCTTTTCCCTCTCTAAACTATATGGACAAAAGAAGCCTTAGTTCTACTAACCTTTGTAGAAACCTTCCTTTTCCCCTCCCTTCCTTTTTTATTCTTATTTTCTCTTTTATCAATCAAATATAGGAATCTAAAGTCTTAAATATTTATATGTATTTCTGTAGGTCTGTATGTAATTTCCTACAAAAAGCTATCAAAATCTCAAAATTTCATACTTTTCTATGTACTTATGCCCATAGGTGAATATCTTGTTATTTGTTGTCACTAATATAAAGCTTTTAACTTTTTTGAATTTTATAATGTATAAGTTCTGCTACAAAAATAGTCTGTTGTTTTTTATTATTAACACAAAAATACCTTGTTTATTGCTTCTTGTAGAAATTACATGACCTAACTTAGATAGGTATTGGTGTTATCATCTTTGTGTAGACAACAAATAAACAAACAATGTTGTAGTGTTGTTGACTAACAAAAAAAACAAGGAGAATAGAAATAAGAAATATGAGAAAATGTGGAGAGAGAAAATAATGTAAGAAACACAGTTTTATTTTTAACATACTAGAACCAAGGTAATTGGCCATGTATTTATACAATTAAAATTACATAAGTTGGTTGTGTAAATCATTCCAAACTAAGAAATAAATAACCAAAAAGGAATGTGATCCCATGTTTTCATGGTAGATGTTAAATATCATTAATGAGTTGTATTTTCAAAATTAATGTTTTAAAATATAAAATGGTGCATTTTTATAGTAGTTACTATGAAAATGTTTTCACGGGATCACATCTTGTAATGCCCCACCATCTCGAGGCATTACTAAGGCAATAATCGGAGGACCTAGGTCCAGAGTCTTCCCTAAACTTACCTTATTAAACCTATTTACAATCATCCACACCCAAAGATGTCCAAAACTATAGTCGCACTATAAAAGTTGAGTGTGGAGAAGCATACCTATCCTGTTAAATAATGACATGCAAATGATCATTTCTAACCTTTTTAATTTACATTATTTACATCATTGGTATAACTTATAAATTTATATTTTTAATACATTCCAAAAGATGACAAAAAATAAGGAACTCTGAACGTCACTGACTATCCCCCTCTTGTGCTCCAACCCCTCGTTGGGCTATGCCTTTGGGCTTGTTAGCTAAAAAAAAACATAATATAATAGGGTAAGTCTGAGTAACTCAGTAAACAGGTAAGCAATTAATCCATAAGTAATAATATGTATATAAAGACAATAATCTTATACATACAATGGAACTATTATCATGAAGTCAACAACATAATTAAACTACGAATGTCCAGTTAAGAAGCTACTAATCATTTTTCATCATTCATGATAGGTCGCCTGTTACCAATAGGTGTTTGCTAGTGAGATTACTAACCAAGTGGTCATAGCCACTAACCAAGTGGACTCAGCCACCAACAAGTGAACTCTATCATGAATCAAAGTGGACTCAGCCACAACCAAGTGGACTCCGCCATGAATCAAAGTGGACTCAGACATAAACAAGTGAACCCTATAACAAATCAAAGTGAACTTAGCTACAATCAAGTGGACTCCGTCATGAATCAAAGTGGACTCAGCCACAACCAAGTAGACTCTGCCATGAATCAAAGTGTACTCATCCACAATCAAGTGGACTCTGCTACAAATCAATAGAATATAATTGATCTTTTGGCAGTATATTATAGTGATCAACATTTACACGTCAAATTCATAATTTAATTTATAACACAACATTTTCATGGTTTTAAAAGGAAAAACCTCATCGAATTCCTTAAATAATTGCATCAATTAAAATTAAAATTAAATAATAAAATATTTTTCACAAGTATTATTCTGGCATTGCGACACTGAATTATAGCATTGCGGTGCTAAAAATCCCTACCTACACTGCAGTAGCCATGTTCCATTCTAACACCATGGCTCTAAATTCTGGCACCGCAATGCCAAAATTCCCTGCCCATGCTCCCTTTGTTCTTCATGCAGTGGTGCCGTGATGCTAACATTTGTTGTCCCATGTTCTGTTTTGTTTCTTTTCTCCTATTCATCTCCTCTGTTATTACCTTATTTACTAAGTCTAACCAAGCTATTTGGCTTCTAAATAATGCTTCTACTATACCATTATCACCAATTATTAGTACATATCAAATGGCTCAATTACTCCCATTCTTTGATAATAATTATGTACTATAAAAACCTATTTTCAACATGACATGTTACAATATGGGCATACCCAATTTTTTATACAATATTAACAGTAATGGACTAACATTTGGTTTCCAAAATCAATACGAGAAAACATTAATATCCTCATTTCTCAACTTTAGACAATGAAATCCATACGATGAAGGCATGATATTGCAACATATATTAGGACTTATAATACAATGCCCAAAGTATATTTTTATGAAATTCCAACTAAGAATGCATACACAATTAAAAATGCTTACCTTATATTAAATGTCCACCCTTTTCTTTAGATGTAACCTTTGTATTTCCAAGATTTGCTTACATTGAAACATAGATCTCATGATCATTCAATTGCATTCTCTGTTTATAGAGGTAACCTCTTTAGATTTCATTGTAAGTTTCTAACACAACCCCAATTAGGGCTTTGCTAATTACTTAGCTATAACTCGATTAAGATATATCATGAAATCGCTAACCAAAATTAATCATTCTGTACTACCCTAAGCAAAATTTCATCAAACATCTATAGTGAGGTTTCCAAATTCTAGTATTCTTGTTATTCATAAGTTGGGACTTCTATCCTAAACTACATAAAATCATATTTGAACTAAGTTCTTACTGTAATCTACATTCAAAACACTCAATTCACTACTAAATTCATGTTTTCCTTAATTTCCAACCTCCCAACAATGAATTCAACTTTATAAACTAGAATTCAAATGATCTATTTAGCAAAAAAGATTAATTACTAATAGCAATAGCTTGCCTTCCAATTCACTCTAATTAGAATCCATAAATTCTCACTCTAATGCAAAAAAGATTAATTACTAATAGCAATAGCTTACCTTCCAATTCACTCTAATTAGAATCCATAAATTCTCACTCTAATGCAAAATCCTTGAATTCTCTGCAACTCCCAACGTCCAAATTGGCCCCATAGAGCGTTTTGTTCAGGCTAAATACCTACAACACTTATTGCCATCAATTCCCTAGTGCCTTGACATTGAATTCTGTGAGAAGCAAAGATTTCTAGGGCTTGGGGATAAGAGGAGAGGGCTAAAATGTTTTTGGGCTAGAAATGGGGGCTGGTGGAGCATTTTAAGCTCCACTCCCCATGGTACTTCGGTGGTGCACTTTAACAAGTGCCTATAAACCTGTTGGCCTTACTTTCTATCCACTTCTTCCATTGTATTTTTCTCCCATTCATTGTAAAACACCATCCACTCCTATGCCCAACATGATTTTCCATTTATACCAAGGATTTTAAGTTATATATGCACAATTCCTTTATACACTGTAAAAATAATTCTTCCCATTCTAGAAATCTCAGGGCCTCAGATTCCACCCCCCTTGTGAAAAGTTTTGACCTTGACACTTAAGCAAACAAGTAAGGATACTTTGTCCTCATTACTTCTTCTAATTCCCTGGTTTCCTCATCTTTTGAATGATGTCCTCACTATACTTTGACTAAATGAATAATCTTATTCCTCAATTGCTTCTCTTTACTAACCAGTATTCAAATTGGCTGCTCCATGTACTGTAGGTTCTCTTTAATTTGGATTAGTTCTGGTGTTAATACATGAGATGAATTTGGTTCATATTTCTTTAATTTTGATCTTTTCCTTAATCTGAGTCACCTTCTTAATTGTATCTAAAATCATTTGCAGTCCTACTAGGGTAGCTTCATCAATTTCAATCCATTATAGGGGTGCCCTACATTTGTGCCCATATAATGCCTCAAAAGAAGCCATCTGAATGCTAGAGTGAAAATTATTATTATAAGCAAACTAAATTAATGATAAATAATGGCTCCATGATCTACCCCATTCAAGGATACATGCTCTAAGCATATCCTATGTTAGTTTACTTGCTCTATCTGCCCATCTATTTGGAAGTCGTAAGTATTGTTGAAATCTAATCATGTTCCCATTGCCTTACGTAATGCTTTCCAGAATTTAGAAGTGAACACTTAGCCTCTATCTTAAATTATCAATTTAGGCACCCTACATAACCACACAATCTCTTTTTGATAGATCCATGTATACTATTCAATAGTAAATGTAGTCTTGACTAGTATAAAATGGGTGAATTTAGTTAGTCTATCTATAATGACAAATATACTATCAACTCCTGTAGTTGTCTTTGGTAATCCAGTGACGAAATCCATTGTTATATTTGTCCATTTCCACTCAGGAATTTCAATAGAATATAATAATCTGCTTGGTCTTTGGTGCTCTTCCTTTACTCTCTGGCACACTAGACATTTAGCTACATATTTGGTAATATCATTCTTCATACCCTTCTACCAGTATTGGGATTTTCAATCATGATACATTTTATTTTCACTAGGATGAATGGTATATGGAGAATAATGCACTTCCTCTAGCACTTTCTCATGAACAAATCAGTAATGAAGTTACACATATTCGATGCAATCATGAAAATTAAATTTTCTAATAGTATGATATAACTGACATTATCACTTTTAAATAAAATAGAAATCTTCACTCTTTGACCAAGATACTTCAATAATCTTGGCAACCACACTTTCATGTATGGCTAGCATAGTAGCAAGATATTCTGCCTTTGTAGTTGAAAAAGTAATAGTAGGTTATTTCTTACTAATCAAATAATTATTCCCAAGTTAAGGCTGAAATAATAACCAAATATAGATTAATAAGTTAATGGATCTCCACCCAATCTGAATTATAATAGCTTGTGAGTTCTATAGGTGCACCATCTTTATAGAATACACCTTCATTAATTGTGGCATTCACTTATCTTATAATGGGTTTTTGTTGGATAACTTAAAATCACTAAGTCAAATCAAATGCCCTTAATTTACACTAGGAGCAGTTTAGATCACACTAGGAGTGAGTCAAGGTAAGTAATCAACCACCTATTATGTTAATTAGCTAGCAATGAGCTACACTTAACTGGTATTTTAATGGACCATCTAAACAATTTTTGTTGGACCATTCAAATTAAAATTGTAATTAATGTTTCCAAAAATACCTTGCTTAAATTTCAGTGGATCCAAAGCCCCACCATGCCAAAGGATGCTCCGCCATGACAGGAGATGTTCCACAATACCACCAAGGCTCTACCATGCTAGAGGAGTGCCCCACTACATAAATATGGCTCCACTACGCTAAGAGGTGCCCTACCACTCCACCATAGCTCCATCGTACTAGGAGGTGCCTCACTATGCCACCATGGCTCTACGATGCTAAGGGAGTGCCCCACCATGCTACCACTATGGCTCCACCATGCTAGGAGGTGCCCCACCGTGCTATCATGGCTCTACAATGCCAGGGGAGTGCCCCACCATGCCACCATATCTTTACCATGCTAGTGGAGTGCCTCACTATGCCACCATGGCTCTACGATGCCAAGGGAGTGCCCCACCATGCTACCACTATGGCTCCACCATGCTACGAGGTGCCCCACCGTGCTATCATGGCTCTACAATGCCAGGGGAGTGCCCCACCATGCCACCATATCTTTACCATGCTAGTGGAGTGCCTCACCATGCCATATGGCTCCAATATACCAAAAGGTGCCCCACTACGCCACCATGGCTCCAACATACTAGGAGGTGCCCCATCATGCCAAGAGGGTGCTTTGCAATGCCAGGTCCCACTACACCACTAAAGCTCCATTATACCACTAGGCAGGCTCCACTATGCCAACTATGCTCCTCAACACAAGGCTCTACCATGCCATACCACTAAGCAGGCTCCACTACACCAACTGTGCTTTACAACACTAGGCTCCATTACACCACTTGCATTCGAATGACTATTAAAGGCCTAATTTTTAAAAATAGAGAGGAGAGATATCTTCTTTGAGAAGGCATCATCTTCTTTTTCCCTGAGGCTAGACTCTGCTAGAACATTCTTCTTCTTCAGGACAAACTCCACTTGGGTGTTTTCCTTCTTCTTCTTTGGAGGTAGACTTTCTTCTTTCCTTTCTTTGGAGCTTCTTCTTCCCATTTCATAAAGGAACTTGGAGCTTATCTCCTTAATCTTCTTTTATTTTGAGGTCAGTGCCTACTTGTTCTAAGACAACTGCCATGGCTATCTAATTAGGCCTTCGGGAAACTCCACCATGGTATACAACAGTTTCTTCTGCTTGTGATGTGGTGAGTTTACAACTCCAAGGAAGGCAATGATTAGAGCATTGTGGGAGCTTGAATGAAAAGTATTGAACCATCGTAAAATCTATCTCTTTGGGTTTCATACTTCTATTTGGGTTTTATAGTTCTATGAACATAAATAAAAACAAGAAAAATAAACTCCATTGATGGGTTTTATGATGAAAATTGAATTAGAGGAGCTTCCATTAATGACAGACTTTTGACTTGAATAAAAATGGGGAAGATGTCCATTTTTTGTGAACTCCCTAAATTTACTATTCTTTTGATCATAAGACCAAATTATCCATTGGTGGAGTTGAAACTTAAGAGGGCCCCATGTGAAGGCAGGGTTTACAAAATTTGTTTGGTTTATTATATATGATTTTGATGACAACAAAACTTATTTTTGACTTTATCAATGCTAATAATGACTTCAGTTTAGACAACTTGAAATGAAGAAAGATATGCTTGGCATGAATGTTTACTATTGAATATCTTGGGTAGAAGCATATTACATAAAGTTAATTATTTTAGAAAAATGAAGAAATCATCATGATCCATAGTGCATTCATCTATGTTTATCACATTGAGACATGTTGGATCATAAATATGTCTTTGGCTTAAAAGAACATATGTGCTTCATAGAGATATTCTTTACATGAAAAAGAAATTATACTTAAATGATTTATCTATGTTCTAACTTATGCAAATTATATGTAGATAAATATATTTTGATTTATAATAAACAATGTCAAAGTTTCACAAGTGGCAAAAGTAAAAAAAGTCAAGTGTAGGATTGCAACCACTTAGAGCAGCCACTCGTGGATATCGCTTGCCATCCTTAAACAAAGAACTTTATTCGAAGATGCTACCTACCAGTTCACATACCGCCCATGCATATCGCCTGTGCCATAGTCACTTAGCGTAGCCGCCTGTGGTACTGCCTACAGATGAACAGCAAGGTGCATCTAGGAGTTTTGCCAAAAAATGATCGTAACCACTTTGGCATACCACCTGCCATATCGCCTGGTGCACAGCTGAATGTCCCAGCCGTCCATGCCTACCACCTACCAACTTGTAACAGTAAAAAAATATGACTATTACAGGCCTCAAAATTGCTTCCCACTTCTATTAATGGTCAAGTTTTTAAAGATCTATTTAAGGAGAAGCTAAGGGATGATTCAAGAGTTGAAGAAGCAAAGGGATTGAGCTTAACACCTTCCAAATATCTTTGCATCCCTAGGCCAAGAGCTTCAATCTTCAAATATCATTCAAGAGCTTCATCTTCTTATCCAAGAGCTTCATCTTCTTATACATTTAAGGCCTACTTCTTCAAATACATCAAGGGGAGATCTTTTGCTTTACAAGCTGATTATTCAAGGATCAAGTCTTCCCCAGAGATTATTAAGAAATAAGGAGCTTAAGGGTTATAAGTAACAAAGGGGAATCAACCAACTAGAAACCTATTCAAGTCTCCCAAGTATTTTCACTCCAAGTGTTGCCAAGATCAAAGAACTTCAAGGCTACATCAATATTACCTCAAAGGAGTTTGAATTCATTATAATGTGCTTATTGTTTTATTATTTATATTTGTATTTTAACTATATGTACTCATCCGCCTAGATAGAGACATTCTCTTGCACACCCAATACCTATAAAGGTAGAGTTCTAGTTAGCTTAAGAAACCAATTTGTTGAGTTGGTGGTGAGCTTAGGAAAACCATCAAGTTTCTTGATAATCTTTGAAACCAGTGAGTTTTTTGGTAAGCTCGGGAAAACAGAAAGAGTGCTGAGAGCATTATGTATGTCTCTTGGAGTTGGAATATAAAAGAGTGCTGGGAGCATTGGTTTATATCCTTTATAGCTAAAATCTAAAAGAGTATTGAAAGCATTAGTTTATGCCCCCTAGAGTGGATCTAGAAGAGTGTTGGGAGTACTATTGTATTTCTATTATATGAGATAGTAGAATCTAAGGCACTAAGAGAGCATGCTCTTGGAAGAGTGGAATAGGGAGGTTGCCCGAACCACTATAAAAAATTTTGTTTGTGTATATGCTGTTTGTGATTGTTTTACTTTCCTTACACTTTACTAATTTATTATTTACTTCATATTGTATAACACATAAGCACGAAAAGAGAAAAATAATTTAACAAGGGTTAAGTAATAAATTTTTATAAACCCAATTCACCCCTCCCCTCTTGGGTTAAGCTACCCTACTGGGGCCAACAAGTGGTATCAGAATGGGCTAGATAAATAATTCTAAAGATCCGCATGGCTAACTAAATAGTATCATCCTCTATATTCTTAAAGGGATACTCCACCTCCCAACTTCCTTAATTTAATAAATGAGTTTTACTGAATGGAAGAGGAGATTGGAAATATATCTCATGGCCAATGAATTTCAATTATGAAAATTAATTTTATTGGCATAACTAAGGATGAAGAGATAGCAAGGCAAAGAGAACATCAAAGATATGAATACCGAGCTACATGCTCTCTGCCCCATCATTTGCAAATATATCTTAACTTGTAAAAATGCAAGAGAAATGCAAATAAATTTGCACTGAAATATACTAATCTTCCTATTGAGATTGATCTGAGTGCAGGAAAGAAAGTAAAAGAAAAGGAGGAAGAACTTACAACAGAAGAGTCCTCATAGGTTGATGGGGAGCAACCCAATAAAGAAAGAAAAGAAGAAAAAAAGAAGAATTATTCAGCTCCTTCAAGAGACAAATGACTTCTTGGATGAAGAAGAATGTATTTAGACAAGTCAGAGGCTAAGGTAAGTACTTGTATGATAATTCAAACCCAAAATCTCTTGTGCTCTTTTATTGTTTGCATTTAGTACATTTATCTTTAATAAAGTTTTATTTGTACATGAATAGAATTTTAAAGTTCAAGAATAAAAGAAATTAAAATCTTTAAACACATAAATCCTAGAAAACATCATAAATGAGGAAATAATATACGTTCAGATAGCCAACGTCTTTAAGGATAAGTATGCTAAAGAAACAGATAATTAACCCCAAATTTTAAAAATTATGAGTAATCCTATGAAAATTATGAATCTCAAATTGATAAATAACATGTAATGGCTGAAATTTTTAGAGAAACTAGTTTCCATCTTACTAAATATGCTTGTTCAAAAAATATAATATTTAATATGATTAAACCACAATGTATTGTATTGTTTAACAATTTGTTTCAATTATTGATAAACTTAATCCAATATAGATTGAAACTAGCAAAAATTAAATGATACAATTATGAAATTTAAATGGAGAAATCCTTCATATAAATAATCTAGGTAATGAATGATTTGCTTAAAATACTGAAGTTCAATTATTTTGCTGAGCAACTAAATAGAATTTTGCACTAGATTAAATTAATAGATAAAGTTCATATTTGTTTGATTGTGCTAATGATGAAACAGTGCAAGACTTTTTCAACTGTATACAATTTAGATGGTCTAAGAAAATGTTTCAAATGATCTAAAGAAATTTCTCCAAGGCATAAGATCAAAATGACTTTGTTTGAAATCTCAGACAATATAAAAGAAAGCAAAAGCAAAAATAGGTTTAAGATGAAGTCAAAATTCAAAAACAAAAGCTTTAACCGAAATGAAGAAATAGTAAGGAGACACTTTGTATGAAATTAACTTCAGACAAATTCAAACACAAAGTAGACAATTCATCCAAAAATATAGTCTATCTAAAAACATGCTTCTAACAATATGCAGAGCAAGAAGAAAATTCAAATGAAGAATAAGGAATTTCAAATGGATGCAAAATCATGTCAAGACATTTCATCTAAAATTTAACTTCAGAAAATTTGCAGTAATGATGATTCTAAACAACAAGTATTGGACGAGAATTAGAGTTAGCAACTTCAATCATGAGCATAATGGCAAGAAATCAATACTCAAACATCAACGGAGTGTTACCTGACTCTATATGACTGCTTAATGGAAGAAATCTATGCTTTACTTGTTTATATACTCTAGATACCTTTGAAAATGACTGTCTTGAATGTGAACATATATGAACTCACCATTTGAGCTAAATGATTAAAAATTTAAGTTAATACATGAAACTAATTAATCCTTGATGTAATTATAATCCTAAAGCATAGTAAAGCCTATTTCGGAAACTTCATAGTTTAAGGTTTCAAATAGAAATTTCATTCCTAGTCATTCCTTCTGCAAATCATCATTAAGGCTTAAACCTCTAAGAATGAACTAATCAAGATAATAACTTGAATCTTAATTGAATGATAAGAATTGTTTCACATATGCTTGTTATTCATGATTGAAATAGATGTTGAAAATGCTTAGGTGTGTTTAAGATTGAAATCATGCAATGTGAAAAACTCTATTAATCACTATTTTGAAATACGCCTTATATGACTAAAATAACATGTTGAAATAATAATGTCTTTGATGTTGCAATGACTTAATTGCATAATAATTATGTTAATAATAGAATTAAAACAAAAATATTAAAAAGCCATTGGTTGAATAGGCTAGAAGTTAGAACTTCACAATATTTTAGGATTACTTGTTTATGGGAATGCTATTGCTTGGCCCCAGGCACATGCACTCACAGCTGCCTGATGTTTTGAAAGGCTTAAATTTGGGGTAACAAGTAGGGTTTATTCCTATCATGTTTTCTCTGTTAACCTCCTAAGACCCAAAAGAGGCTAGTGCTTGTGATTTCCAAACCTCCATTAGAGCCATTTCTTTGAGCCTTTACCCTTTCCATAAAATTTCAACATCCTAATGGCACTCAAAGTCATAGTCTCTAAAACTTAGAAAGGGGTTAAATGACCTAGAACTCAAGAAGCTTCCACTGCTCAGGCTTCCACTTTTAGAGCTAGAACCTCATCTAGGAGAGGACAAACTACAAGGACCCAAGGTAGTCCCTCTTCCCATCTTGATATAAATGTTGAAGGAGAAGAAAATATAGAAAGAAATGAAGAAAGGGGAAAGAAGTTTGATTTGAGTACTCTACTAGCTGAGGTTGATTGTAGCAAGGTTCCTATCGCCATACTTGAACTAACAGATTTACTTGCATATCAGTGAGGACAGAAAGTTTAAATTTTATACCGTAATGCTTGGAAGATCGGTCCATGTTCAAAAGAAGATAAATCTAAATTCCCTTGATAAATGCAAATCTAATATCTGATTTATTTTGAACTATCAAGGATGGACTGAGTTGATAGAATATGAGGTACCCATATAAAAAGAGCTAGTCCTCATTTTCTACTTCAATTGAAAACCTAATTCTTATAAGTCAATGGTAAAAGGTGTAGAAATAAGCTTTGAAACCCATGAGTTATCATCTAAAGAATACCTTGGAGAGATTCTAGGTGCCAACCATAGAAGATGAGGATAAATTGAAGAAAGAAGAAATTTTTAATAACCTATACATAGGCATAGTTTACACATTTGCTCACATATACATGAGGACAAAGGACTTAACTATTGAGCTTACGATGCTTAGAAAAGTATTAGAGAACATGTTTAGACCTAAACTTGGAGGAATGGAGTAGGTGACAGCAAATGAAGCCAAAGTATTATGGAAGATATATAATTATTAAAAAGTCAGTCTGCCAAACCTAATGTTCACTTCATTTGGGTACTTGCCCTAGAGAACAAATCACATAGTTCCATATGGGGTGTGGCTGACTTTAATTTTTGAGCATTTCTATATTCCTTTGAATGGAGAATCTAGTCTACATATGTCATCTCTCAAAAAGTACTGGGTAGGAGATACATTGTTGAAGAGAATAAGAATCAAAATTTCATACTATGTAGCAGAGACGAATGAAAATAATGAAAGAGAGATGGAAGAAGATGATGAAAATGAAAAAGAAGAAGGAATGCCTTCCAATGAAGAGGAATAAATGGAGGAAATGAGTGAAAGAGAACAAACATCTAACATGGATAGTCCCATTGTAGATAAATAGTATTCATCGCCTAGGACTTCACCTAAAGTCATCATTCCAAGGTCATCTTCATATGCTTTGCTATCTTTAGAAGTAAAGGAAATGAGGAAAGAGGTCGTAGAGCTAAGAAAGGAGCTAAAAGATGAATGAGGTGATTTGAGGAAAGCATAGGAAGTAATAGAGAAGAAGAGAGACTCTTCTTTCACACTATGAGACCTCTTAGTCTATACCTAGAGTAGATCCTACTTCATCTACCATTCCATCTCATGACACCCAGGATCTAGAACCAACCTTCCCTATAGAGGAGTTCACTTCTACCTGAGATGCTACTTAGGGGGAGTCTACTTCACCTATACCTTCTGCAGATCCTCATGTCTAGGCTTCAGTTTTTTTTGGGCTATATGTTTTGGGAAAAACAAGATGTTGATGAAAATATTTTTTATGAGAAAATGATGTAATGAAGTTTATCATGTATTCTCTCTTTGGAATGTGGTGTTATGAATTCTAATTTTATGGCGTGAAACCTTGTTTATGATAGACAGATAATTTGCACAATGACCTAGTTTGTTATGATTTTGATGAATGCATAAAAAGTTGTTAAATATAAGTCATGTAATATTTGAATGTTGCCCATTACATGAATCTATCCAAAATATTGATGAAAATTTACCTTATTCATAGTTATGCTTTCTATGAGACCTAGCAAGTTAAGATCCAAAAAATGACTATATGCTATTCTCTATGAGATCCAACATCTGTATATGCATTCTTATAGGTACCAACGAGTTCTATCTATCACATACTGCTTTACAGTTTTGAACCTTTATAAACCAACCTTTGTGAAAGGTTGATGGTTTTTGCTCGTAATGCATGAATAAGCAAATAAAAGGTTAAATATGAATATCTACTATTCAAAACAATTAAATGATGCATAGAAATGTTTTGGATTGAAATGTTATGAATCTAAATTTCATGAAGTGTTTATCTTTGAAAAATGGATGTGTAACAGATGATTTTTGTGATGGATTCCTCTTTACTTAATAGTGGTTAAAAGCTTTTCAGTAAAATATATACAATGCTTCAATATTGTTCATGAATGTGCTCTCTACTAATGTATCTCTAATATATATTTGTTAGGTTTATTGTATATGTTTTTGATGACACTAAAACTTATTCTGGCTTGATTTATGCTAATGATGATTTTAATTTAGGAATCCTGATATGAAGAAAAATATGCTTGGCATGAATAATCACTATTGTAATATTTTGTATGCAAGCATATTACATAAATTATTTTAGTGAATGAAGAATTCATTATAATCCATAGTGCATTTAAATTGTTTATCACATGTTGAATCATAGATATGTCATATACTTCATGGAATCATGTGATTGAAGCATTTATCCATGCCTTACAACTTGAGAAAATCATATGTGAATATAAATATTATGATAAGTTAGCTTCATAGAGATAATCTTTACATGAAAAAGAAATCACACTTAAATGATTTATCGATGCTCTAACATATGTAAATTATATGTGGATAAATATATTTTGATTTATAATGAATAATATCTAAGTTTCACAAGTAGTAAAGTGCACACATGTTGAGTGCAGGACCGCAGCCGCTTGAGGATATTGCCATCCATCCACAGACGAAGTACTTTGTCTGAAGAAGCCACTTGCCAGTTCACCTACCGCCTGCCCATATCCCTTGTGTCGTAGTCACTTGGTGCAACCGCCTGTGGTACTACCTATGAGTGGACAATAAGATGCATCTGGGAGTTTTCTCAGAAAATGATCACAGCCACTTGGACATACCACCTACCATATCACTTAGTGCATAGCCGATTGTCCTAGCTGCCTACCACTACCACCTGCTGACTTCCAATGTTTAAAAATTCGAATGTTGTAGGCCTAAAAAATGCTTCCCACTCCCTCTAACAGTCAAGTTTTTGAAGTTCTATTTAAGGGGAAGCTAAGGGATGATTCAAGGATGAAGAAACAAGGGGATTGAGATTGAAACCTTCCACAAATGTTTGCAATCCTATGATAAGAGTTTAAACCTTTAAATATCATTCAAGAGCTTCAACTTTCTATCCATTCAAGGCCTACTTCTTCCAAGGAAGATCTTTTGTTCTACAAGAAGTTATTTGAATCAAATCTTCCCAAAGATTATTAAGAAACAAGGAGCTTAAGGGTTATAAATGACAAAGGAGAATCAAACAACATGAAACCCCATTCAAGTTCTCTAAGTGTTTTCACTCCAACTGCTATCAAGATTAAAGAGCTTCAAGGCTACATCAACACTATCTCAAGGGAATTCAAAATCACTGTAATGTGCTTATTGTTTTATCATTTGTATTTGTGCTTTAATTATGTGTACTTATCAGCCTAGATAGAGGCATATCAGTGTACAAAACATACCTACAAAGGTAAAGTTTATGGTTAGCTCATGAAACTAGAGTTACTCCCCCTGGAGCTAGAATCTAGATGAGTGCTGGGAGCACTATATTTTTGCCCCCTGGACTTAGAATTTGGATGAGTATTGTGAGCACTATGTTTATGCCTCCTAGAGCTGGAATCTAAATGAGCACTGGGAGCACTATATTTATGCCTACTGGAACTGAAATCTAGAAGAGTGCTGGGAGTACTATATTTATGCCCTTTGGAGCTGGAATCCAAAAACGTTCTGAGAGCACTATGTTTATGCCCCCTAGAGCTAGAATCTAGAAGAGTGTTGGAAGCACTACTTATATTTCTACTATTGGATATAGTGGAAACCAAGACACAAGAAGTGTGTACTTTTGGAAGAGTAGATGTAGGGATGGGGTGCCAAACCACTATAAGTGAGGATGAAGAGAGAGTAAGTCAAAGAGAACATCAAAGCTATGAATACCTTGCTACATGTTCTCTGCCCTACCATTGGCAAATATGTCTTAACTTGAAAAAATGCAAGAGAAATGATAAACAAGTTAAAGACATTCTTTAAAGGGGCAAATAGATTTGCACTCAAAGTTTACTAATCATCCTATTGAGATTGATTTGAGTACAAGAATTAAAGTAGAAGAAAACGATAGAGGAACCTCCAACAGAAGAGTCCTCACAAGTTGAGGGGGTGATACCCAATAAAGAAAGAAAATATGAAGAAAATAAGAATTATTCAACCCCTTCAGAAGACAAATGGCTTCTTGACACTAGATGAAGAAGAATACATTCAAAGAAGTCAAAGGCCAATGTAAGTATAGGTGTAATAATCCAAACCCAAAATCTCTTGTGATCTTTTATTGTTTGCATTTATTGCAGTCACTCATGTGTCTCTAATAAAGTTTTACTTGTACATGAATAGAATTTTAAAAGCCTAGAATAAAAGAAATCTTCAAACACATAAAATCCTAGAAAACATCATAAATGAGGAAACAATCTACATTTAGGTAGCCAATGTGTTTAAGGACAAGCATGCCAAGAAACACATAATTCACCCAAAACTTTAAAAATAATGAGTAATCTTATGAAAATTATGAATCACAAATTGATGAATAACACATAATGGCTGCGGTTTTAGAGATACTAGTTTCCATCTTCATAAATATACTAATTCAGAAAATACAATATTGAATATGATTAAAACAAAATATCTTTTATTGCTTGATACATATTAGACAATAGGTTTCAATTTTTGATAAATTTAATCAAATATAGATTGAAACTAACAAAATTTTAAATGATACAATTATGAAACTTAAATGGAGAAAACATTTCCACATAATAAATAATTTGCTTAAAATAATGAAGTTCATAATATTTTGCTAAGTAGTCTAATTTTTATGCATACCACTCTATGCTAAATAGAAGCTTGCACTAATTAATTATCTATTTGATTATGCCAATGAAGAAAAAGTGCAAGAATTGCCGAAGTGTATGTAGCTTGAACATGGCTTCGTTCAAAATTTCAGACAATCCAAAATATGAAGTCAAATTAAAAAATAGACAATTTATCTAAAACTAACTTTAGACAAATTCAAAGGTAAAGCAAACCCTTCATCCAAAAATTTAGACAATATGTTAAATAAGGAGAAATCTTAGTTGAAGAAAAAGGGATTTTAGATGGATGCAAAATCATGTCAACACACTTTATTTAAAATCTAACCTTGGACAATCCAAAGTAATAATGATTGCAAACAACTTGTGTTGAAATAAAGAATCAAGCCTGGTAAATTCATTTATGAACTCAACCGCAAAATCTATAATGAAGCCACAAAAGAGATAAGTTGTCTAACTTGAGACATCTATTTGATGAATGAAATCTATGCTTTGCTTGTCTATATACTCTATATGCCTCTGAAAATGGTTACCTTAAATGTGAATATATGTAGATTCATTATTTGAGCTAAATCATTCTGAAAATGTAAGTTAATATATGAAACTATTTAATTCTTAATTACAATCCTAAACAATAATTAAGTCTGTTTAGGAAATTTCACAGTTTAAGGTTTCAAATAGGAATTTCATTTCTAATCGTTCCTTCTACAAATCATCATTAAATGATGAGTGAATTTCATTTACTTACATTATCTATTTTTAAGCTTAATTATTTGCAAATCCTCATTTCTTTTAGAAGAACGTTATACTTATTTGATGGATTTTCTAGGTGTCTGGAAGATGAAAAAGAAGTGAAATGGAAAGAAAAGAAGAAGCTCAAAGGATGAAAAAGAAAATAATTGCAAAAGGGGAAAAATCAAGCTGCAAAGGAGAACCCAAGCAGGTGCCACCGGCCCCCACCTAGCGCCACAGGCGCTAGGACCCATGACCACCATTTGCTAGACAGCAAGTCGGCGCCAGCGGTGGTCCAGATTTTTGCAGATTTTTTGCATTGCATAGTTGGGGGGTTTTTAAGTAAGAAAGTTAGGGTTTTTGAGGGGTCTTCTCACTTCCATTTGGAAAGTTATTTTTGAGGTTTGGAGGCTGAATTCTTGGAGTTTTTCTTGTGGAGAAGAAGAAAGAAGCAGGAAAGAAGATGTTCTTTATTGTGGTCATCCTGTCTAAGGGGGTTGTTTTAATTTTTTTTATAAAGTAAATCTCTCTTTTTTAGGGTGAAAATGTGATGCCTTTTTCATACTCTTTATTATGGATTATTATTATTAATGCTATCTGATCTTGTTTTATTCATGATATTGTTTGCAATGATTTAACTTATTTTATTGCTAGATCACCATAATTATAAGTTAGATTAATAATCAAAGCGTGGTTAAAGTAGACACCATATGCAAAACCATGAGCTCCCTTGAATGAGAAAGATAGATGGTTAAGGTAGACAATATATGATAAATCATATTATTTTGGTTCTTATGTTCTTGAGCTTAATGGGTTTTCATCTCAATTATAGTACAGACTACAGGTAATTGGAATGAGTGAAAACACCTGATTTAAACCCATACACCTGATGGTAATAATCTTACTTTTGAAAGAACGAACTCAATTGAGGTATTGAATACAACATTTCATTAGCAAAGAAGTATCATCTAGTGGTAAAATCGGATCCCTAGACCTTTGCATCTTGCTAATCTCTCTGCATTACTTTTAGCCATTTATTGACTTGCATCCTATTAAGTTTTTGAAATTATACCAAATATTATTCAATGTCTGTTTAGTTATAAATACATTCTTTTTAAGGTTAGAATAGTTTAGTAACTAAAATTAATTAAGTTGGTTCGATCAATCTCTATAGGATCGACCTTTGCATTACACATTATATTGCTATATATTCATACACTTGTAAGAGATTATAATTTGGACCATCAAGTTTTTGGCATTGTTGCTAGGGAATGGTTCCAAATTAATTTGATTAAGATAAGTTACATTTTCCCTCTTTTTTCTTATGTATAATTGTATATAAGATTATTTTTAATTATTTCCTTATTTCTGTTGCAGTATTGTGAATGCATGGAAGGAGATCTCTGAATCCTATTCTGTTTCCATTAGATAATCATGTTGATAAGGTGGAAATTGAAATAGAGATTTTAAGTGAAGGAGAAGCAGTAAACATGGCTGATAATATGGAGAATCGAGTGGCTCAACAAGCGAAATAGGCTCAACAATTAATGAAAGAGTTTGCATGCCTTACTATAGAAATTTCACCTTCATGCATTGTGTTGGATGAGGATGTTAGAAATTATGACTTGAAACATATTCATTTTAACATGCTTCCATCTTTTTATAAGATAGCTTCAGAGGATCCATTGACTTTCCTGTGTGATTTCTATGTTTTCCATACACTCTGAAGGATGCAACCAAGACATAGTTCATGACAATAGCTGCTGGCTCATTAACAACTTGGACAGTAGTTTATAATAAGTTCATTAAAAATTCTACTCTCATGCTAAAACTGCTGAATTAAGAAGTAAAATAGCTACTTTCTCTTAATTAGATGGTGAAGCTTTCCATGAGGCCTAGGAGGCATGGGAAAGGTTTAAAGCAATTTTAGTTCAATGTCCTCATCATAGAGACATCCACTTGAGTTGCTTAACTAATTTTTCTATGATGGACTAACATAATCATGCCAAGCTATCATTGATAATGCTGTAGGTGGAGCCATGGGAGAAAAGACTCTGGAAGAAACTTATGAGCTATATGAGATGTTGGGAGCAAATTCTCGACAGAAAAGTATAAGAGGTAGATCTAGGGGACTTTATAAAGTGAATTCTAATTCTGATCTATTAATGCAGATGGCAAAGATGGCTAAGTAGATGAAGGCAATGTGCTCTATGATGGTGCACTTGAAGCAACCACAACCTGCTCCAGCAGAGGTTTGTTCTCTTTGTGGTAATTCAGGACATTCACCTAATGTTTGCCCTTCAAATGAACATTTTGCAGGTGATGCTAAGCAAGTTAATGCACTAAAATTTTACAACTAGAGGCCATGGAATGACCCTTACTCAAACGGTCACAATTCTGGTTGGAGAAATCATCCTAACTTCTCTTAGAACAATGAAAGAAATCAGAATCACTTTGGAACTTTGTTAACCACAACTGAAGAAGCCTACGCTTAAAAAAACCATGCAGAGTTTCATTCAAGCAACGCAAACCTAGTTTCAGAATAATGAAACCAAATTTTAAAACATTGATTCTAGATTCCATAACATGAAGGCATCCATGAAAAAGATGGAAACTCAGTTAGGATAAATTACAAAAGCAGTACAGAGCCATGCACCTAGGAAGTTACCTAGCCAACCTAAGCAGCAAACACAATAACAACACTGAGGAGTGGAAACGTAATCGATAATAAGGTTGGAGAAGAAACTGATAGTTCAATTATTTTTGCAGGAATGGAGAATGGCAAGAAAAATACTAAGGAGGAAGGGCATCCAAAGAAGGTTGTGTTTCCAGTAGCTGACCCTCCTGTCAAGTACAAAACACACCCACCGTATGATTCTCTTGTCCCTTTTCTAGAAAGGTTGAGGCTGAGTAAATTTTATAAATCAGTTTCTAACATTTATGATATTCTTTCCAAAGTTAATGTCAATTTGCCTTTGCTTGATATGATAAAGAATATGCTTGCTTATGCTACATTTCTAAAGGAACTAAACACAAGGAAGTATAAGTATGAGCCACATGAGAAAGTTTTAGTTTTAAAGGTAGTCAGTGTAGTTTTACAGACAACGCTTCCCCCAAAACTCAAGGATCCAGGTAGTTTCAATATCTTAATCAATGTTGGAGGGATAAACAAGGTAAAAACAATGCTAGACTTAGGTGCAAGCATTAATTTGATGCCTTATTCTATTTATATGCAACTTGGATTGGGAGAATTGAAATCTACTACAATGTCTCTACAACTTACAGACAAATTAGTTAAATATCCTAGAGGCATTGTAGAGGACATTCTTGTGCAGATTGATAAACTGATTATTCCTGCAAATTTTGTTGTGGTTGACATGGAAAGATAAATAATACTAGAAAGAGAAATGCCTATTCTTCTAGTACACCCTTTCATGGCAACCACTAAGACAATCATAGATGTGTAGAATGTGAAGTTGAAGATGATTGTCTTAGATGAAACTGTGAAATTTTTTATTTATAATTCTTTATCACTACCTGCAGATCCCAGCGGATGTTTTCAAGTTGATGAATTTGACTTATTTTATCAACTTTTGTGTAGGAGAAGACAACTAATAAGCTAGAACTAGTGCTCATTGCAGATAGATTGGAGGAGGGTGAAGAGATGATGAATTTGAAAGCTAAACTTGATAGAGTAGAGTATGTCAAAGAAGGAGAAATTTCCAATGAAGGGTTATTACATGTGAACTTAGAAGTGGAACAACCATTTGTTACATCACCCCAACTAGAATTGAAGTAATTACCTCAGAACTTAAATTATGTATTTTTAGATGAATATAATACTTTTTCAGTGATTGTTGCTTTTGACTTGCTATTTATGAAGAAATTAAGCTGATGAATGTGTTGAAAGAGCACAAAGGGGCTATAGGGAGAAGACATCAAGGGAATTAGCCCCACTATGTGTATGCACAAGATTTTGCTGGAAGATGATGCAAAGACTTCTAGAGAAGCTCAGAGGAGACTTTACCCACGTATGAAGGAAGCTGTGAGAGCAAAGGTGATCAAATTGTTGGATGTAGGTATTATCTATCCTATCTCTAATAGCAAATGGGTAAGTCTAGTGCATGTGGTGTCAAAAAAGTCTGGTATTTTTGGTGTAAAAAATGACAATAATGAATTGGTGCTAATGCTAATGACTCCAGGGTGGTGAAGGTGCATCGACTATAGGAAACTCAATGCAGTCATAAGAAAGGATCACTTTCCTTTTCCTTTTATTGATCAAATGCTTGAAAGGTTGGCAGGTCATGCTGACCACTATTTTTTGGATGATTTTTCAGGTTATAATGAAGTTTCAAATGCCTTAGAAGATCAAAAGAAAATCACTTTTACCTGCCTGTTTGGAACTTTTACATTCCGAAGGATGCCATTTGGTTTGTGCAATGCCCTTGCAAAATTTTCAAAGGTGTATAATGTCCATATTTTCTAACATGATTGAAAAGTTTATTGAGGTTTTTTATTTTTGGAGACTCATTTGATAATTGCCTTCATAACTTAAGTTTGGTACTTAAAAGATATATGGAAATGAATTTGACACTAAGTTGGGAAAAGTGCCACTTTTTAGTAAAGTAGGGAATTGTGCTTGGCATATTATTTTAAGTAAAGGCATTGAGGTAGATAAGGCAAAGTTGCCACCACCAATTTCAATCAAAAGAGTTAGAAGCTTTCTTGGTCATGCAAGTTTTTACTGATGGTTTATTAAAGATTTCTCAAAAATTTCTACACTACTTTGTAACCTAATGGCTAAGGATGTAACTTTCTATTTTGATGAGAAGTGCCTTGTAGCCTTCAATACTTTGAAAGAAAAATTGACATTGGCTCCTATTTTAGTTGTTCTTGATTGGTCTTTTCCATTTGAACTCATGTGTGATGCATCGAACTTTGTTGTTAGTGCGGTCTTAGGATAGAGAGTAGATAAGTTACCTCATGTTATTTATTATGCAAGTAGAACTCAAAATGAAGGACAATTGAACTCTTCTACCATTGAAAAGGAATTGCTTACTATTGTGTTTCCTTTGGAAAAATTTTGTTCTTCCTTGATTGGTTTAAAGGTAATTGTTTATTCAGATCATGCTGCAGTGAGATATTTGCTAACAAAGAAAGATGCGAAGCCCAAGTTGATTAGGTGAATTTTATTGTTGCAAGAGTTTGATTTGACAATCAAGGACAAGAAGGGCTGTAAGAATGTGGTAACAGATCATTTGTTCGGACTAGCATAAGGAACTGACTTCGAGCAAGAAATAGGAAAGGGAAACATTCCTATCATGAGATCTTTCCTAATGAGCAATTGTATTCTATGAAGGGGAGTGAACCTTGGTACATTGATATTATAAATTACTTGGTTAAAAGAATTTTTAATCCTCTGTTGAATTCACAGGGAAGAAGAAAGTTATTGTCAATGGCAATGCATTATTTCTGGGATAATTGAGTCCAGTTCAAAATATGCTCAGACCAAATCATTAGGCATTGCATTTTGGAAGATGAGCAGCCGAGTATTCTGAGACATTGCAACATATTTAGTTGTGGAGGGCATTTTGTAGGGAAGAAAATTATTCTTAAAGTCTTTTAATTTGGATTTTATTAGCCAATAATTTTTAAAGATGCTCATGCTTTTTGTGCTATGTGTGACACATGCCAGAGTCCATTCCCACCATCCAATGGCAACCTATATATTTTGCTTGCTATGGATTATGTGTCCAAGTGAATTGAAGCTATGGCCGCTTAGACTAATGATGCCAATGTTGTGCTGAGATATTTTAAAGATAGGATTCTTTCTAGGTTTGGCACTCCAAGAGCAATCATTAGTGTTAGGGGAACTCATTTCTGCAATAAGGTTTTTGTAACTCTATTAAAAAAGTATAATATCACTCACAGGGTTGCAACACCTTATCATCCACAAATGTCGGTGCAGGTAGAAGTCAGCAACAGACATAAATGTAATTCTGGAAAGGACTATGAACAATTCAAGGAAAGACCACGCAATAAAGCTGAACGATGCCTTGTGGGCATAAAGGACTGCTTTCAAGACCCCAATTGGAATAAGTCCATATAGACTATTTTTGGGAAAGCTTGCCATTTTCTTTTCGAGTTGGAGCATAAGGTCTACTAGGCTATTAAACATCTGAATTATGATATAGAAAAGGCAGGAGAGTAGAGAAAATTTTAGCTTCATGAACTTGAGGAGCTGAGGAATGAGGCATATGAGAATGCCAAGATTTACAATGAGTGAACCAAGAAATATCATGATGAAGTCATTCGTAAATGGTACATTAAGCCTAGAAAAGATGTTTTACTTTATGACTCATGTTTGCATTTTTTTCTAGGAAAACTAAAATCATGTTAGGTCAGTCCATTCTGTGTCACACAAGTGTTTCCTCGTGGATTGGTTGAACTTAAGAATCCAAAAGATGAGAGCACTTTCAAAGTTAATGGGCATTGTGTGAAGAAACAAACCAGAGAGGATGTGCCAATGCAACTAAATGAAGTGCAGGAAATTAAAAATTTATCAAAAAAGGGAGTTCATCTTGCTCAAACATTAAATCAAGTACTTCTTGGGAGATAACCAAAGCTATTTTATCTTTTAGTTATTTTAATTTCTTGGACATAGTTATAAAGATATTAATTGCATTAGTTGAATAAGCTTACTTTGATTATTAAGTTGTTAGATTACATTGATATTTTCTTATTTGCTATACTTAATATATTGTTATTGTGGGACTGACAGGTTTTTTTCATGAATGAAGGAATTGGTGAGCAACAAAAGTTAAATTCTAGGAAGAGAAGTGACAGAAAAAGGGATGGGAGGCAGCATTCAGGGACCTCTGGTGCTGGAAAATCAAAGGAGGAAGGTGGAGGTAGTGAATGGGTGCCGTTAGTGTTGGATGTTTCAAAAAAAATGCACGGTGGGTGCAATGGCCCACTCCCTCTCCCCTTTTCATGCAAGCTTCTCCTCTCTCTTTTTCCCTTTCCTTAAAACCCTAAACCCCATTCCCTCATCCCAAAAATCAAGGATTCACACCCAAAATCTTCTCTATTCCATCTCCATCCTTGGATTCATGTCACCCATTCCACTATTCATCATCTACCCATGAAGGAGTCTTCTTCTAAGCCCTTTCTCTTGCTGATCTCCAAACACACCTAGTGGGTGTTCAATCTTATTTGAGGCAAATGATGAAGGTCCAATGAAAAATATACAAATATATGGTGGACCATAACAATGCTCTGACTGCCATGCTCAAGAGTTGTAACTTACCACTAGGCGATAACTCTATTGGCTTCCCACCTCCACCTACACTTCCTGATGTACTAGAAGAAGATTCAAGTTGGGTGGAAGGTGAAAGCTCAAATGAGTGATCCTTCCATTCCAAGGAAGTCTTTTTTTTTCCATTACTTTATTCTACATTGAGGACAATATTGTATTCAAGTTTGGGGGTGTTAGCATTTTATTTATGGATGTATTGTTTTAGTTTGGGAGTTGTTATAGTTTGTCTAGTTGGTGTGTTGTGTGTTTAATTATTTTGTCTAGTTTGAGTAGTTTATGTCTTATGTTTAAATCTCTAGGTTGAGTGTTCTATTTGATTGAGTTGTGTGTTTTGAACATTGATTAGGGTCATCATATAAAACCAATGACATGTATGTGACATTTGACAATAACTTAAGTTAAAAATGATAGAAATCATTATGTTTGCAATGCTTGACTTGATCCTTAGACTAATTTGCTATAGATTCCTTAGACACATGAATCACTTAACCATTTCTTTTGAAATCTTTGAATGCTTAGCATGAGTTTGGAAACTATATATGCATTGTTCGATTTGAATTCTAGAATGCATTGTAATTATAGTGAGACAAGCATCAAATGAGATAAAAGAAAAATAAGAGTAAAAACTTATTGTTAATAGGGGGGGATCACATCTCTATGAATAAGAAAGAAAATAAGTTTGAGGATATGATAGTAATACAACCCAAGTAATAGGGGGATTGCATCGTTATGATTCAGAAAGAAAATAAGTTTGGGAGTGTGATAATAATACAACCCAAGTAATAGGGGGGATCACATTCAAAAATAAAAAAATATGAGAAATGTGATAGTAATAGAGCCCACAAAAATATCAAATGCCCATCTAAAGTAGTCTCTTTGGTTTAATTTACGAATTCTCAAGGTTGCATTGAATATGTATTACTCAGTTGCTTAATTGAATGTAAGTGTTAAAGGATATAGATTAAAATGACTATAATTTTTGTACATGCACATAAAATCTAAGATGGAAAGGAAAAGGCTCAGGTTAAAAATTAAAAGACATATGTGATATCTTGATAGTTTCCTCTTAACTATGCTTATTTTATGGAGGTTTTTGATTAATGACTGAGATTAATATTCATTATGTCCTTTGTAAGTTTGTGTGCTGTTACTATGTTATATTTATATACTTTATGGTTTTGTGTTTCTATTTTGCTGGAGGACGAGTAAATAAGTAAGTTTGGGGGTATTTGATGAGCGAATTTCATTCACTACATTATCTATGTTTCAGCTTAATTATTTGCAAATCCTTGTTTCTTTTAGAAGAATTTCAAACTTATTTATTAGATTTTCTAGGTGTTTGAAAGATGGAAAAGAAGTGAATGAAAGGAAAAGACGAAGCTCAAAGGAGGGAAAAGAAAACAGCTGCAAAAGGGTAAAAATCAAGCTGTAATGGAGAAGCCAAATTGATGCTAAGACTCATGACCACCACTTGCCAGACAGTAAGCCGACATCGTTGGTGCCAGCAGTGGCCCAATATTTTTGTAGATTTTCTGCATTGTGTAGTTGGGGGTTTTTAAGTAAGAAAGTTAGGGATTTTGAGGGGTCTCCTCACTTCTGTTTGGAAAGTTCTTTCTGAGGTTTGGGGGCCAAATTCTTAGAGTTTTTCTTATGGAGAAGAAGGGGAGATTGCAAGTCAGAAAGAAGAAGGAGAGAAGATGTTCTTCATTATGATCATCCTGTCTAAGAGAATTGTTTTGGTTTTTCTTATGAACTAAATCTCTTTTTCTAGAGTGAAGATGTAACCCTTTTTTATACTCTTTGTTATAGATTGTTAGTTATTAATGCTATATGTTCTTGTTTCATTCATGATGTTGTTTGCAATGATTTAATTATTTTATTGCTTGATCACAATAATTATAAGTTAGATTAATTATCAAAGTATGGTTAAGGTAGACACCATATGCTAAACATGAGCTCTCTTGAATGAGAAGGATAGATGGCTGAGGTAGACACCATATGCTAAACCATATTATTTTGATTCTTATGTTCTTGAGCTTAATGGGTTTTCACCTCAGTTATGCTACATAGCATATGTAATTGGAATGAGTGAAAATACTTGGTTTTAACCCACACACCTAACAGTAATAATCTTACTTTTGAAAGAACGAACTCAAGTAAGGCATTGAATCCAACATTCAATTAGCAAAGAGGTATCATCTATTGGTGAAATCGGATCCCTAAACCTTTGCATCTTACTAAATTCTCTGCATTACTTTTAGTCATTTATTTACTTATGTTCTATTAAGTTTCTGAAATTCTAAAATTATATTAAATATTATTCCATGTTTATTTAGTTATAAATACATTTTTTTAAGGTTAGAATAGTTCAGTAACTGAAATTGATTAAGTCAGTTTGATTGTTCTATGTGGGGTCAACCCTTGAATTGCACACTATATTGTTATACATTCATATACTTGCGAGAAATTATAATTTGAACTATCATTAAGGCTTGAACCTTTAAGAATGATTTATTAGCCATTCCTTTTATTTCTACTATTGGAATAGTGGAACCCAAGACACGATGAGAGTGTGCTCTTGGAAGAGTGGATGTGGGGATGGGGTACCTAAAACACTATAAAAATCTTGTTGTTTGTATGTTTGATTGCTTTACTCTTTGTGCACTTTATTACTTTATTATTCATCTCATATTGCATAGCACACAAGCATGAAAAGAGGAAAATTGATTTAACAGGGTTTAAGCAATAATTTTATTAACCCAATTCACCCCTCCTCCCTTGGGTTAAGCCATCTTAAGGGAACCACAAGTGTTATTAGAGCGAGCTAGATAAACAATTCTAGAGATCTGCATGGCTAACCTAATAGTTTCATCCTCTATGTTCTTAAAAGGATATTCCACTCCCAACTTCCATACTTTAATGAAATGAGCTTTACTTGATGGAAGAGGAGTTTGGAAACATATTTTATTGCCACAAACCTTCAGGTGTGAAAATTATTTTTGGCATACGTGAGGATGAAGTGAGAGCAAAACAAGAGATCATCAAAGCTATATATGCCCTGCTATCTACTTTCTGCCCCACCATTTGCAAATATGTCTTTACTTATAAAAATGCAAGAGAAGTGATAGACAAGTTAAAGACATCTCTAAGGGGCAAATAGATTCACACTTAAAGTATACTAATCTGCCTATTAAGATTGATCTAAGTGTAGGAAATAAGAAAGAAGAAAAGAAAATTTATCAAGCTCCTTCAAGATACAAATCACTTCTCAATACAAGATGAAGGAGAATGTATTCAAAGAAGTCAGAGGCCAAGGTAAGTACAGGTATAACAATTCAAACCCAAAATCTCTTATGCTCTTTTATTGTACTTAGTATATTTATTCATTTGTTTCTAATAAAGCTTTATTTATTCATGAATAAAAGTTTATAGTTTAGCCTAGAATAGAAGAATTTAAAATCTTTAAACTTATGATACAAAACTAAAACAAAAAAATGAATTCAAGAAAGAAAAGGAGTAAAATGTCAAAGTATATTGTGTGTTTGTGAAAGGATATTAAAATGAAGAACTGTATTTAAAACAATTAAAATACTTTTAATGAAAATCAGTTAATCCAACATACTGACATTTTAAAATATTTAATGAAATAAATTTATTGGTCCCTCATTGAATGGTAGCTCACGAAAGGGGGGGGGGGGAGTG
>JAYJMB010032456.1:3535-35604 GCA_036873735.1 Pouteria campechiana
AAACTGAAGTATTCTTCTCATTTTGGCATGAGATCATTACTGCAGCTTTCCTGAAGCTTTCTGATATTGCTAGCTACCTTATCCACTTCTGAAGTCTCATTTATTTTTTATTCTCCTTGTCTTGACTTGCAGGGACTAGGTTAAGCATGGCCTTGAAACGCTCATTCTCATGTCCAGTGAAGAAAATTGCGGACGATTCAGCTAGACAATCTGTACATTATCAGCAAGTTATTTGGGTCCTCTGACAAATTGCATTACAGTCAACAAGAGAATATTGTAACTTTTTCAAATTTTGTGTTAGAGTGGATATTCGCCATCTCCTGTATTTCTAAGCTAATGACAGTTGAGTATGAAAAGGATTGTATCAGTTTTTTCATGTCACTGAGGCATCTCGTGAACAGGCTCGGTAATACCTTTGCATGGTCCTGAAAGTTTCTGGTTATTCTGATTCCTAATTGATGTGGGCCACGTGATATGCAAGCTTTGTCTCTGTCAGTTTAAATTTCTTGCAGTCCCAGATGTTTGGTGCATTTTTCCTTTCATCCCAAGCAGTGTTCTAGCAACTGAGTTTCTTGTATTTTTCTAGAGCTGGGGATCTTGGTAGTGAGCATACGACCCAAGAAGTGTGATTAGGTAATCTGATAACCAATTGAACTAGATAGCGCCCATTTTGCAGTGTCAGCACACCCGCAACTTGGTTGCATGGGCGTTATTGGTAAGAATTCGTCCTATGCTGATTCTCATGCTAAGTTTCATGTATGCCTTTTCAGCTAAACATGTAAAAGTCACTATCCTTCTCATACCTTACCTGAAAAATGTTATTGCCAGGTGCCCGGGAGTATCACAGATTACAAGTGCGCTTTTGACCTTTCTCTTTAAACACTTTCTTGGGCAGAAGACCAAGAGCGCACTTGTAATGCGTGATCCTCCTGGAAAATTTGATTCCGTGAGGGCAGCTCCACTGAAATTTTAGTGAAGTCCTTTGCTTTTGGGCTCATTATAGTAGTTTGATGGAATCCTAGTTGACGATAATCTTTAACATTGTGTGTTTAGCTAAGAACTTAAATATTATCGTACAAAATACTCATGTGTGGCCACAAATTTGGAATAATTTGAGAGGAAATATGAAACCCTTGAAAATTGTCAATTTTCTTCTTTTTCGTGGGCCTACCAGTATATAATCGAACATCCGTGCCTCACAACGTGTTTTCCTTGTATGAATGAATGAACCTGTAAAATTTTAGAATATTTTAGTATTTATTTGAATTAATTTTAATGGTGTTCATATTTTCCACAAAATTTTAGATATTTTCAAACGGTGTCTGCTGCCGAAGTCTTCATTAAAATAACTGTTAACTATTTTAATTAAAAGATTGCAAGCCGGGCAGCTTTCATTGAATCAAAGTGGAATAGGTAACTGCAACCAGTAGAAAAATGCAACAGCTTATGTCATCTGATTGCAACACTCCAATTTTTCTGTACCTTGTGCTCATTAACTGAAATGGTTATAGTTGCCAGAGAGATACCACAACAGAAATGGTTAAATCTGCAATGTTTTGTGGATTCCATCTGGCTAGGCATTGTGCACCATCGAAATAACACAATCAAGTCAAAATATATACATCAGGTGATGGGAGGATACTGGTCTTTTGAATTTGGCACCTGTTATATCGGAGGATGCTAGTCTAGTAGGGAACACAGTCAGGCGGCAATATGACCTACATAAACAAACATTTTCATCCCCTGTTTTAGCTGGTAGGTAGTTTCTGCAATTTTTGACCGATTCGGTTGAGACGATTCTGACCGCTGAAACAAGCAGCAGAACTAAAACGGCAGCTTTTTGGATGTCTCTCTCCCTTTTCGCTTCGGCCTCCTACATACGCCTATTAGTCAGTCGTAAAAGATTATGCTGATTCTGCTTTGAATTTCGTTAAGTGTCATAAGAAGACGTATAATTCTTAATCGATCAAACTATCAATATTCATTTCGGAAATTAACGCAATCAGATCATTGATCGAACTTATTTTTTTATTCAAGCATGATGCTTAATAGATCAGATTCAGGTCAAGATTGATTAATGATTAATCAGGTCAGGGTGGATTCGTATTTGGCTTAGCCAGATCTGTTCCAGATAGGAATCAACAATTATTTAACCACAATGCTCTATTGTGCTTTCTCTCAGACATGGAATATTTCTTCCAGACTTTGGAAAGTGCCTCATCATTATAAATGGAGTGTTTTGACAAAATTAACTGCAAAACGAGCACAACTTCTTTATTTTGCAAAATAAAGATTTTTTTAAATACGAAAAATAGACATTGCATGAGAGTGTGTTTGGGAATGAGGAAAGAGGTGAGGAAAAAAGAAAAGGGGATAAGGAAAAGTGGGGAGAAAGTGAGGGAGTTAAGGTGATATAACAGAAGATAATAATTAGAAATAAAGTAAATAAAGATAAAATATGTATTTTTTTCATAAAAAATAAAAGAGAATTATTAAAAATATAAGTAATAATGAAAAAGTAAAATTATTGAGTAGTTAGAATGTAAGATTACATCAAAATGTCTGCAAGAATAAAAAAAATAATAATAGAAAACTTTTCCACCCTTTTTTTTTTTTTTGTCATTACCAAACATACCCTCAATTTCCGTATAGGGACACAACAGGGAATCTATCAATCTCCATTGGCTACACAACACAGCAACATAGTAACTGAGGGTCAGTTTGAGTCGGGTTGAGGTCACAACTCAATTATAATCTAAACCGCATAAACAAATCCATTTTATATTATTGGAATTAGACTCTTGGTGAAAACGTGTAATTCAGGTAAATCGGTTTGGTAGATAATTCGGATTGACAATTCTAGCAGATGTAATCTACCATTTTAAATAAAACTTCCATTAAATATATTTATTATAGAAATAATCAATGATGAAATATAAAATAGATAAATTACTAGTAACTAATAGAAATATATATGAACAAATAATTATAGATGAAGAAAATTAAGTACTTTTATTTAAAAAAAAGTAATAGTTTAAAATTATGATATCTTATAACTTTCTCACTACTAAAACTACCCTGATGATTTAACCATTCAAGCTTTTTGTAGATCTTAAATAACTCGTGTCATATATTTTATATAAGATATAAACTAATTTACTAAATATGAATTTCTAGATAAAAATAAGTGAAAGATTTTATAATTATAAAATAGTTTAAAGAATTGTTTTTATTGTAAATATTTAAAAAGTATTTTACAGTTAATATGAAACATAACGCATAATTGAATCATTGTTTTACCTTTTTAGTTAGCTGAAAAATGTATTGAGCATCATTTTTATATCTGTTATTTTCTATATTATGGCCATTTAAAAGCACAGCTATCGCATTTTTATTAGCATACATTCCAGCTAATATAAAAACACGTATAGATAGCATTATATAACCCATCTACGGTGTTGTTACTTTTTTGTTCTGTTTTTACGAATTAGACATCCGGTACAAATTTTCATGAGTAATCAAAATAATTTGATTCACGTTACACTCAACCTGAATTAAACCACATTGCAATTTGGTTCCGCTTACACCATTTAGAATTTGGAATCTTTGAGTCGATCTTGGGTCGTTGTAACCTTATTGAATGATTGTTATGACACACAAGAAAAAACGTCACCAGAAGCGTACAGAATAAACTTGAATTAAGTTGGATTCAATAGCAACTAAGGGTAACTTTGGCTCATGAAACTGAGTTCTCCTTAACCGTAAAACTTTTAACCCTAACCTTTAACCCTATTTGTAACTTTGGCTCATGAAACTCGAGTTCTCCTTAACCGTAAAACTTTTAACCCTAACCTTAACCCTATTTGTAAAAATTCAACCCTAACCCTATTTTTGAAGATCAGGCTCGGCTTGAGTTCCGGATTAAATTTTGGGTAAATGAAAGAAATCAATTTGCTAAAAGGAATTCAATAATTTATCCCATTCAAATTAATAATCATTCAAAAGGAATTTCACAACTTGAGTCATTTCTATGTCAGTGATGCAACTTGGAGCAACCAAATTGAGTCACCTCAAACCAATATCTGCACCCCTATTATGATTCAAAAGATTATCACTTAACCGATGCAAATGAGCTTCAAAGAACCAGTGGAGCATGCGAAGATTGAAGTCCGTGAACATGCAAAGCATCCATACCAAACATCTCCCCAAGATTTGTAGCAAAAATAATGCTTTTCACTGGTTCCATATATCCAAGGACATCGAAAGCTGGTTGCTGCTGCATGCACCTAGAGTAAGAAATTACCTATCCAAAAGATATAGAGTTGAGTCTAAGCAACCTGCCAACAGGCAGTTTCCATCATTCAACATTGAAATGCAGTTCACAAGTTGCCCCAAGTCATCAACAAGTTCTCTAGTTTATGTCAGTACAAATCTATCAGCAGAAATACCTTAGAAATTTGTTTTACACAATGGAGAACTATCTAAGAAAAAGCCAAATACTGACACCCAAAGAAAAATTTATTGATTGCAGAATTTAGTCTCCATGGGCCTCTTTAGCATGATGGAACACCTGCCAATCCGAATGTCAAATGTGCAAACTGTTCCATCGATGCATCCTGCAAGAATTTGACTTTTTGTTAAGCATACAGACATGACACTGTCAGAAAATGTGTCAATTATCTGCATGAGTCCAAGAGATTATAATGATTCAGGATTGCTGTGAATTCAAATTTCAGTTGTTTAAGTCAAAGACAACAATAAAACAAACCCGTATTGGCTCTGTGCTGTGAGATCTGCAATCCCATGCACGCATTGAACGATCATACCTGGTTAAGACTACTACAGTTCCATATTCATTAAACTTCACAAAATTCACCTGAACAGAGGAAGTGAAAACTCAGAGATTGTTACAGGCTGCATGTATACTTCTCCAAAATATAAATGAAGAGGTGGCAATACATTTTAAAAGGACAAATAATTTATACTTTAGTCAAGCATGGTAAGGAGTGAACCAATTAAAAATGCACGTAGAACATGCTGCAGGCCAATCACTCAAACCCATCATTATTTGTCATCATCATTGCCTAAACCTAGTTCAAACTAACCTATCAGCTGTATGAAACCTGCTCCATCACTCTACACTTAAAGGGATCATATCTTCTGTGAAATCATGCGCCCTCAAGTCTTTACTTCTTAACTCCACCTTTATCCTTTTGGCACTCTCTAAGACTTCATCTTGAACCAACATAATCCTAAACGGTCTAATTCTTTGGTCCCACTCCACAATGCCAAACCCTCCAAGTCACTTTCCCCCTTGCAAATCATTTTCATTACTGGCCAAATTGCGATCCAGTTAGTTAGATAACCATTTGCTGCAACTACAGCTTCACATGACACAATGAAAACACATCTGATTATTTTCCCTACATTGGTCCCTATTAAAGACGACAGAGACTTTTTCCTTTATACTGTTGATCAAAGATTATCATCTAAAAATATCATCAATCACTTCTAAATTTTCATTGTACGCAACCACAATGCAACCAATCACCTTAAGTTTGACATCACTACAGTATAGTCCAACATGAGAATATGGCTGCTACCAAAGATGATGGCAAAAACCAAACGAACTGCCCCTATCAAAAAACCAATTAAAGTGAACCTACATTACAGTTCATGATTTTGTTTGTAGATTACTACGTTAGGCAATGACAATAAAAACAAATGCATTGAATCAATGACACCCAAATGCAATTAGCAATTTTCACTAGGCAACAAACCTCACTATCATGACCGCAAAATTCCCAAATCACGCGCCCAATTGACACATCCTAATAGAAGACCTGCCTATCACTGCCACAAGAACAGAGTTTCGCATTGTCCCTGCAAGCAATAACCATGTCAATCAGTTAACTAGACAATCAACTGCACAGGGGAGGAAGAAGAAAGCTAGGCTGGCAACAGGGGCAAAGGGAAAAATCAGAGAAGAAAGATGGCTCTAGGCTGGTAACAGGGGCAAAGGGGAGAATCGAAAGATGATGGCTCTTGGTCTCGGCTGGCGGCAGGGGCGAAGGGAGAATCGGAGAAGAAGGGGGTGCAACTGCCGCTCGTGGAAGAGGGATGAGGAAAGGGAACTTAGGGTTAGGGCTAGGCGTTAAAATGTATATATATTATATGAAAATCAGGTTCGAGTTTTCTTGATTCGGGTCGGAGTCAACCCGATTTTGATGGTTATTAAATTGGGTTCGGGTTAAGCCCAGTCTCTTCAGGTTAGGGTTGGAGAAGTATGCGTTCGAGCACTGGTAAAAAGCGGGTTCGAGTTAAACCCAGCCCAAGTTGCACCCCCAGCGACAATGCATATGACAGAAAACCCACTAAAACGAATCCACCTTGTGTATTGTTTAGGTTTAGTCAACCCTAACCCATTGTTTGAGTTCAATTTAAGCATGGCTTGGGTTCAAGCCAAATTCTAGTTAAGCTTCAAGTTGAACTTCTATATTATTTTTAATTCAAATTTTTTTACAATTTATATTTTATTTTAAGCAAAACTTCAAATTATCAAAATCTAATTAATTAAACTAGAATGTAATTAAAAAGTGATATCAAAATACCTCCAAAAAAATATGATATAAAGTAGAAAAATCAAATGCCACATTATCAATTATAATTTTAAAAATTTTGCAAAAATATTCTTTAAAAAAAATAAATTTGAAGAGTAAATTTTACATAAACAATATTTAAGAGTATTTGTGATAGATATAAAGACTTAATAATACAATAAATTTATTTTCCAAAAATCATGTATAGGCATAAGCTTTATTTGCTAAATATATACACAAAGAAATATACATAATAAATTCAGGCTGATTCCAAGTTTTTTCGGGTCGGGTTTCAATAAACTTTAACCCTAACCCTATTTAAAGTCAAGATAAGTTAAACCCAGTTTGAAAAACTCAGGTTTTCAAAAATCCAACCCTAACCGTGTTTTTTCTAAGTCAAGTTTGGTTTGGGTTTGGGGTAAACAGGCCTAAGTTTTACCCCTAACTTTAATGTTCGGCAATAACTAGGTTGAGGTATATAATCCATAGCCAACATGCATTTCAGCAATACATAACACTGACCTAAATAATTCTATTCCAAACCTAAAACCGGATGTTTACTAGGCATAGACATATGTTGAACAAAGATATATAATCCATAGCCAACATGCATTTCAGCAATAGCATAACACTGACCTAAATAATTCTATTCCAAACCTAAAACTGGATGTTTACTAGGCATAGGTACATATTCTAGAGAAATATGCACATTTTCGTAATGCCATAAGACTGACCAAAATAATTCAATTCCAGACCTAAAACGAATCGGCCTCATGGATGCTTACTAGACATGCTGTACATATTCTGTAGAAAAATGCATTTCCGTATCAGCCTAATGCTGACCTAAATAATTCAATTCTAAACTAATAACAACAGTCATGTAAATAACTTCATCAAATCATGCTCAAACAGGGCTCTAAAATATGCTAGGGTACAAGCTATACTGCCAATTTCTATTAGAGCTAATCACAGAACTCATTGGATATAATGCAAAAACACACTTATGGGAAGTTCGAACAAGGTCAACTAACCGTAAATTACTCCATGCAGTCAGTAGACAGGCCTCCTCGAATAGGATGATAGATCCTGAAATTGTAGGAGTGTCTCTGGAAAGCTTTCTCAAAGACAAAGCAGAGAAACTAATTAAAATGTTGAGTGATGGCATTTCAAGAAAACTGTATCTTGTTTCATCAGTGCAATACCAGCACTCCAGTAGTATAGGTGAGCCTACTGACCATTCCCACATGAAGACAGCCACATGGTCTGTCGTGTGAATGGCTAATTAGCCACCATAAATGACAATGCTAAGCATTTACACCTGTGAGACAAGGTTCATAAAAAGCACAGAGATTGAGGTTTTTCATTTTTGTGGCATTATCTAGAAGCATAGATTCGGAGCCAAAGAATAAGGATCTGAAACACTAAACCGTGTGACTCAGAGCAGAAAGAATCTAAAATGCTCAGACCAGGAGTCTTACAATCAGCCGTCAGTGGACACAGGGGATAACCCATGGACTATGGAGAATATGTTGGAACTACCATGATAAGAATTCAACATATGCTCTCAGCACAATACAAAGTCACGAACCACAATGCCTTCTTACATTAAATTATTATCATCAGCTTTGAGCCTTGGCAATAATTAATTCATGAAATATGTAACAAGACAAATCTGACTACTAAGATATTCTATTCTTTCCATTAAGTATCAGATAATAGCATCTCTAACCAACGGGTATAAGCAAACTTCTGCATGATTAATATCATCACAATCATACCAAAAAGTGGCTGTATATGAAAGCCAAAATTCATTTTTCTGCAGCACTCAAAATTCAAGAAATATCACGGACACAAATATAAAGAAAAAGCTACAGATGTGTTCATTACTCTCGTAAGTAGAAACAGCATACATCTCTAAAAAGAAAAATTCATAGTGCAAATGTCTAATTTTAAACTAGTTCAAATCTAGGAAATCTCTTAGTCGAATAGACTGAATCCCATATCCTCATCGCTCTCCTCCTTAGGCTCCTCCTGTGATTAAACGACAGAAGAATGTGTAATTACAACCAACTGATAAAAAAATACGATAAAACAGAAAAACGAATAAATTAGAAAAACGCACCTTCTTTTCCTCAGCTGCAGGGGCAGCGGCAGCACCGCCAGCGCCAGCGCCTGCGGCCGGTGCAGAAACAGCAGCGGGAGCACCTCCGCCACCTACCAATCATCGCGTGCAAAACAAACAAATAAGAAAAATGATAACCATAGACAGATTGCAAAAATACAAAAGGGCCAGAAATAATGCAGAATCCGACGGACCAGCTCCGACGTTGGTGATGAGATCGTCAACGCTCCGCTTCTGCAGTAACTTGGCGAAAAGACCCGGCCAGTAAGACTCGACCTTGACGCCGGCGGCGCTCACAAGAGTGGAGATCTTATCGTCCTGTTAAGGAAGCAATCAAGAAAAGGAAAGATAATCAACGAATACGCAGGAAAATACGATGCTAAGGCAGAATCCCTATGGAATAAGATAGGTGATGATGGAGTCGTGGAAGGCTACCGTTATGGGAATGCCGTCGTCATGAAGAATCAACGCGGCGTAGGTGCAAGCGAGTTCGCTGATGGACGACATTTTCGCTTGTAGCGGGAGAGAGATGGATCTGGCAGAAAACGAGAGAAGAACGATAAGAAATTTGAAATCAGGAAAGAAAGGCGGAAGTGCGTATGAAGAAGGAGAGTTTAACCTCTTTTTGAGAGAGGATTTCCGCCGCCTGCGAGTGAAGAAGAGTTTTGTAAACCAAGTATGGTTTATATACAGAGAGGGTAGCTAGGGTTTTGAGTCTACCCAAACCAAGGCACCGACTTGGGCCGGATCGCCCAATACATTGGAACGGATCAAACAAATCCACCAGAAATTTCCCCCCTTTTGTCCCTAGCAATTGGGTAGGCAAATTTCCATTTTAGGGCCCACCTCATTGATGGCTGGAGTGGGGAGCAAAGTTTCCTGTACGGGCAAATTGAAATAATTTATTAAAAAAATAAGCGGGAAATAACGTTAGTAATGAAAGAAATGATATCCACTATAATATTAGTAGAAACAAATAAATATATTTTAATTGAGAAAAATATAATTGATTATGAAAAATATAGATGACGTAAAAATGGATATATTGATAAAAATTTTGTTAAATAATTGAATGAAAGGAACATTTTATTTTCAAGAGCAAATAAATTTTTTCCTAAACAAACTATGTAAAGAAAATAACTTAATATGAGAAAAAATGATGTCTATGAAATAATAAATAATAAGTAAATAAAAAATGTAAGATTAATAATGAAAAGAATAGAATTGGCAAAAACCATAAAGATTGAGTGAATGGGTGAATATCCTGTCAAATAAAAAAGTAAACATAAATATTATCTTTTTTTTTTAATTATCCAAAGACACCATTAACATTTAGATTCACTCACCATTCAGTTTTACCCTTCAAGGTGTATTTTGGAATGAAAAAAAAGAGATGAGAAAAAAATGAATATGGAAAAGTGAGAGAAAAGTGAGGAAAACCCTATGATATAATGAAAAATAATGATTAGAAGTAAAGTAAATAAAAATAAAATAAATAGGCTTGTCTATAAAAAATGAGAAATAATGATTGAAAAAAAGTATATATATATATATGTATATGTTGTGAAAATAAGTAGAGTTATTAAGCAATTAAAATGTCAAATTGCATAAAAGGTTGGAAAGGGTAAAAATTTTACCTCTTTTTTCTTATTACCAAACACACCCTTAGGGTCTAGTTGAAAATTGAAAATAGATGCTAAACAAAAAGTAAAAGAATGGGATAAAATAATATAAAAGAAATATGAAATAATGATTAAAAATAAATAGATACTTGCAAGTTTGGGTCATTGTCTCCTAGAGGAAGAGGGAATGAAAGTTCTGAGAGCATGGTTGTCATCGTATGTATCATTTGTATTGTCATCCAGACTAAGGTCTTAAATAAATAGATGATATAAATAATGAACACCCAATATTTACTGTTATTGAATAAGTTATGCCAAGTCTCAGGCCATCCATAAGCAGAACGTTGGAGAGCTCAGCTTGTAGACAATTTTTTTATATTACTCACTTTAATTTGCCACAATATCAAGTACGTTCTGGTATTTTTAAATTTGTAATTAAACATAAAAGTTTGCATATCCCTTTTTATCTTATCAAAACTTAGAATTACAACTTTCTTTTCCCTCTATTCATTAGTTAATCCTTAAGATTCAATGACAACAACAAATAAATTAGCCAAGATGTGACAGGAAACTTGCTGTATTCCAATGCGTGGGGAATTGATGGCAATGGAAGACTGCGAAAACTGCAAGAAGGATTGAGGGGAATATAGGATTAGATTCGAAAGTAGATTTTAGCAGAGGCATTCAATGATGCATCTCCCTTTGCCCAGCTCTTAAATCATCACGTGAACCACTAAAAGAAAAGAAACATAAAATTAATAATAGAAAAGAAAGAAAGAAAGATAAGCAATTCAGTGGCATGATCAGCTCGCATCAACAACATATACAGCAAAAGATTGTTACTTGCATCAACAACATACACAGCAAAAGATTGTTACTCACCTCAACAACATATACAGCAAAAGATTGTTACTGAATATCCACAGCTCTACAAAATTTCCCAACAAACTGGAAAAACTGGGACTGCTTAGTGCTAACCTTCAAGAAGTTTGAGGGTCAGCCTGCAATGCTTCATCCTCTGTTGCTGTGGCTTCTTCATGCGGATCTTCTGTCACTGTCGCTACTGCTGCATACTGAACTTGGCTGCACTTGGCTGTTGCTTCAGAAGACCTAACATCATCTTGACTAACGGGAGTGACAAGACTATCATTGAAACAGTACCACCTGTCCTGTACCAGCAACTTCGTTCAATAGAGCAAGTTGATCTATTAGTAAATTCGCATGCTTTAACACAGCAACTACATTAGATCAAACGAATTTCAAGTGAAGTTCAATGAGCTAAAGTTACAACTTGCGTTGTGTTTGAGGTTGGATGAGCCCAAATTCAAACTGGTCCGATAGTCAGGGCCTGGCCAATATAAGCCTGAACTGAGGCCTCAGGCATCAGCAAGGGAGAGGCCTCAGGCATCAGCAAGGGAGACCAGCCTTGCTTCGACTTCAGCTGTGAATCAATGGAAAGGTTATTGAAAAACTGAAGCCCAGGCCATGCCTGATCATGTTGAACCCTGGATTTATAACTATAACCTTGCTGGGCCTGATCCTTAATCTGGCTGAGGGTACTGACATCCCCATTGAATGTTGCAATAACAGCTGAGACCATGTAGCTGACATGGCAGATGCAACAGATTTTACCAAATACGTCCTAACATGCCATGCAGGTGCAGCATCCTAGCTTGTCATTAGGTGGGTTTCAATTTATAGATGTTCCTTCTGATAAATCAGGTCCATTTGTAATGTGGGGCCACAACTCTAGATTCAAGTTTCAATAATTTCAATCATATATTGCAGACTTGTACTATAAGTTGTGGTCCAACTCATGAGAAGACCACACTCATTTTTGTCAAAGTGTGTAAGAATGCAGGTTTTGTCAGATGAAAGTATTGGATATTACACAATCATACCACATTGGCAGATAGCAACAGGCTGCCTTGCAAAAATGGGAACGCGTGTGCCAAATCTCTACCAAAGGAAGCTTCCCTAGAAAAGGGGGGCAGTAGGCTAACCTAGGACATTTTCCAGTGACCAGTTTGATACATGAACTATGGTATATAGAAATATGGAAATTCATTGCACCAAAAAATGGTACCCTCTTTTGGATCCACCCTATAACAAACACATTTCTTCCAAATAAAATGACTTGCTTGAAATGTTTTTAATTTTATTAGGGTATATAGCTTGCAAATTTTTCTTTCAAGTTAAAGCTACTTATCAACCAAAAGTTCCTTATTTAGCTAATTAGGTTCTGATTGGTTACTTTTGTGTAAGTAATTTCTCAAGTTCCAACATCAGCCTCTTAATTTCTTCCAAGCAGACCCTATAAGTGTATAGAAAAATTCTATGTATCACCAACTTGGATTGTTAAGTTGACAACTAACTTTTAATAATGATTTTGGAAAATTAGTTGTATCCAAATGGGCAAATGTAGTCAATTATCTATCAGTATGTACCCATCTAGCAGGCCCCTTTAGAATTATGGTAGTAACGGTGTAGAAAATTAGATGAGTCAGAAATTCTAGCCATCTAAATAGAAACCTAAGGTTCCATTTGAGAAAGGGGAAAAGAGGTGAGGAAAAAAAAAAGCAATATGAAGTGAGGGGAAAAAAAGGAAGTGATGTGATGTAATGAAGGGTAATGATTAAAAATAAAGTAAATAAAGACAAAATAGGTGGGCTTTTTCCATAAAAAGATGAGAAATAATGACTTAAATATGGGGAAAGGGAGGATTATTAGGAGGTTAAGTTGTCGAATCACATCGAAAGATGCATAAAAGGGGTGAACAAGGGTGGAAAAGTTTTCCACTCTCTTTTTCTTATTACCAAATGGAACCTAAGGGTATATCATAAAAAGTACCATACAGTCAGATTAATGTTTAAGCCACCATGAGGATAGCAGGTGGGGAACACCAGGTGGCAGTCAAGATTCAAGAACAGTCAGTGGGTCATCTGTATGTTCAGTAACTAAAACTGTAACATGGCATATCCACATTATGATAGATAATGGAGTTGATCTCTATAGATGTTGACGGAAATAAATTGCTTAATGATGAATCCAATAGACTACTGACCATCTTTCATCTTGGTGCAATACCACTAGTCTCTTCAATTTCTCGTGCTTTAGAGGAAGACTATAAACTGCAAGTTTATCGCTGTCCATAATTGAAGATATGGGTATAGAAGGATCTTCCAGGTATTGGCGTATCTCACTCTCATTACCTGAAACCTGGCAAGTGAAAATTTCAATTTATTGAACCATGATGATTGGATCATGCTGCAAGTGAAATAACTAAAGAAGAACAAATGTAAAATTTTACCTTTGTGAGCAATATAGTTTCATCAGTCTTCAAGCAACATTCAGAACTGAGGGTGTGTACAAGATCTTTCACAAAACCATGTTTTGGAACACTTATAGCACAAGGCATGGGCAATTCACGTCCATCACCATGAAACGCAGTAATAGTCATTGTCCTCTTGGCTTTTGAAGGTAATGGCAATGACAAGTACATGAAGGGATCAAAAGTTACTGAAACATGGCTGCATACTGCACATAGCAATGTTGACTTGTATTGACCCTGAGAAAAATTGTTGGCCAGTTAATTTTGTCAGAAGAAAAGCAAAGATCCTCAAAGTCATCATGCATCTCCAACATAGGATAAACACTAAAGAACTCTACATGAAATCAAAGTAGAAATTGCCTTGTTAGGAATGCCAACAGATCAGACATTGAAAAAAAAAGAAGAAGAAAAGGCAGCTTTCCCTGGAGACAACTGTAATGTTCCTACAAAAACCTTGAAGATTACATCCAATATGAGTGCTGTTTCTTAAGAAAAATATCAGGCAACAAAAAGCATATGTGGACGTTTACAAATTCACTAAGGCTTTAGTTAAAGTGAGATTAGATATTATAAAACAGAATAATAATGAAGAGAGCTTTTCAAGAAATTTTAGTAGGTGTCAAACAACACAAGAATTCATATCAATAATCATGCCACAAGGAAGTCCAGACAGAGAAACAGCAGTTTCTAGTAGAAAGCTGGAAGCCTTAGATAAAATTTTCCCTTTATGACAATAAAAATCAACTCAGATTTGTATCTACAATTTACCCACTTGTAGAGGTTGTAGGGTTAAGTTTTCAGGAAAAAATGTTCTATCTCATTGAGCCGCAGCAGGTGTGCAAGCTACAAGTCAATGATAATGAGTCATACAGATTGATACACTCCAACTTTAACTAAGTATACTCGGACAAGTAGTACTATATTGCATCTTTAAGTGTAGGAACACACAGTTGTTTAGACTTTAGAGCTCACATGTGATTAGAAGGACCCATGACTACTGCAATGAATGAATAACAAGTTATCCTGTGAAAGTTATTAATTATACAATTGGCCACCAGAAAAAGGTGAAAGAAAAATCCATAGAATAGAAAATTTTGTGGTAAACAAAATTCTGCAAAAGTAATCATTGACTGCAGCAAGATAACTACTGACTAGTATCATATAAGAAAAACTTAGTTTTTCATACACAGTGCAAGACTGTGCAACTTACAACACAAAAGCTGGTATTTATTTATTTATTTTGTTTATTTTTCTCAGGACAAAACAAGACAGAAAGTTTGACGACTCAGTTGGAAAATATCCACAATTATAGAATCATTTCGAGCCTTGTGATTCTGCCAAAACTCAACCGCAACTTCCTCATTAGGACAGCCATCTACATCGTGGATTTCAGTATGGGGCTTGTCCTTGACACGATTCAAATCTTCATGAAGCCCATCCAGTAAAAATGCTAGAAGTTCCTATAAACACCAAAAACGTTATCATAAATGTATGTCATGCTTATAATTACATCTCTCTCTATATATATAATTATTCAATCCTAACAATATCAAAAAACCTGCCAAATCATGGATCATGTAGCCATTAGATTTTAGCATTTACATGAACTTTAACAAGGCAAACTTAACATTTCATGGGAAAAACTATCACATATAGAATGGTATTGTTTAAAAACATGTATTTTTGCATTGAAGATTTTTCATATGATTGGCATTTTACAAACAAAAGCTAGTTACCACCAGAAAAGATGGAAAGATCTGGAAACTAGGAAGGAAGGAAGACTTGACAGCATGCTGTTCAAAAAGTTTGACTGAAGGATAGTCTCAAACACAGTTATCAGAGTTTTTTGCAATTGGAGGTTTCTGATTTTCTATGTTCTTAATGATGTCCAGAGGAAAGCAATAGAAATCAACAAATCATTTGACCAATAGAAATCACCAAATCAGTCTATAAGGGCTGTTCAGTTGGATGGAATGGAAATGATGTCAGCAATAAAGGGATGATGTTAGTCATAAAGTGAATAAAGTTAAAATAAATAAGAAAATAACGATTGAAAATATAGGTAATGATGAAAAAAGTAGATATAGGAATTGGGAAGTACATGTTACGTCAACCCTTGAAAATTATAATTTTCATAGAATGGAATTCATTGCATTCCACTGAACAACCCCTTAGACAATCAAGATTTTCAAAGGAAGACTAAGCGCAAAATTCATGTTACAATTTTTCCTAGTTCATTCTCATCCATCAAACTCAGTAGTGACATGAGAGCCCAGTTTCGAAATTCCAAGTGGCATGAATACCATGGATTCACTGTCATGTTTGGGAAAAAATGTGGCTTGCAACTAAAAGAGTAAAATCTGGTAAATATGAAGTGAACATCCAATTTATTCTTAGACATATAGTTCTGCTGTTTGGAAGTTCTCTTTTTTCATCCTGCCCTTTTTGGAGTGACTCTAGTGACTCTAGTAAGGCCTTGTTTGGTTCATGCCCTTTTACCTCACTTCTCTTCCCTTTTGCACTTTACCTTATATACCCAACTAAAAAAAAGGTATTACATCTCTAGTCAACTTTACCATTCTCGTAGTCATTCTTAATTCCTATTACATCTCTCTTTACCATTCTTACAGTAAATCCTAGCTCCTATCTTTTCATCATTCTCCCTATCTCTTCACCCAAAATGCCTATTTTCAAAGTAAGCTCCACCTTTTCCACCAAATGGTCTTTATTTTCAAGGTTATCATGTTATGTCATCTTTATTCTTTCCTCTATTTTGTCTCCATTATATTATCTACTTACATTATTTTTATGTGGCTGACATAATTTTACTTCCCTTTTACCTTTTATTCCCCTTTTACTTTTGTCCTGCACCAAATTAAAAAGGGCCTAAATGAGAAAAAAAAAACCTTTGTGTAAGAAGAAAAGGACCCTTAACAAACAAAAGTTTGCAAACTTCAAAATAAAACAAGGCCATCATAACAACTAATAAAAGTTATTCATCAGAAAGATCACCTTTTCCCCACTCCTAATTAATTGATGGCATTGAGTTTATAGTCGAGTAGAATGCACATAATGTTACTAAACGAAAAAAAAAATATTGGCTCTAGAAAAGGGGAAAAAAAATTGAAGATACTGCGAAGATTATTTCCAAGTGATGTTAGTTGTGAGGAACTCTTACTAAGAAAACTCATACAGCAATATTGCTCAATGATTCCACCATGACAGCTTAAAGATTCATTTCCTAACCTATGAGAAAACAATTCATATAGTACGATGGTTCCACCCTTTTGCTTTTACCGCATCTTTCATTAACTTCTTATTTCTTCTTTCATTGACATCAAGGAATAAAATAGTGATATGAAAAGATCAGGCAGGAACACATCTTGAATATACAAAAACAAGCAAGATTATTTTACAAGGTAAAACAGTAAAACTAACTTGAGAATCATGCTGGTTATATCCAATGAATTGAGGAGCAAACCAAACAAGAACTCCTTTAAACACATCTGGTTTTATGTCACTCATCGCTAAGGACCACAATTTACTTAGTAAATCTCCAAATGCTACTGCAAGTTTTCCCTGCAAGAATGCAACAAAAATTAGAAATTATTTGTGGCAGAATCTGAGATTAGTCCCCATAAGAAGTCACATGCATGCATCATTAGCATTGGGCAAAAAAGGGTTAAAAAAAGAAGTGACAATTATGGGATATCCTACTTTTGATCCCAAAGGGTTTTTCTCATTAATCTTGTCACTGTAATCCTGCAAAAAGTAATCGACCAGTGGAGGTGTATGCACTAAACACTGGATGGCACTGTTCATGTAACAAGTATTGCCCATGTTAAGCAATCCAACCAATCCAGGAACAGTTCCTTTTGCATTAGTGGTTGAAATCTCATCTACATCTATTCCTGTTGAATCCTTACAAAAACCAGATGGCCAAGCATCATCAACCTTGTCCTCCAGAAGAATCTGTACAAATAGATGATGTTACTAGTGTTAACAGAGCACTCAGTTAATCAAATAATTGACAACATCAGTCCATCCAGAGCACACAGTAGAAAAACACTATTGTTAAGGCATATGTTACTTGAAGAATCAACTCTCGAATGCCCAAAGGTTTCAAAATTTAATACAACAAAAATTGATTGCGTGGAATTCAATTTGGCAACTGTAGGTTGGAATATAGGAAATTATTTTAGACTGCTCAGCAAGAGATTCAACCACAATGGCCATTTGTCATACCTGGATCAATAATAAGAGATCAGTAAGATTGAGAAGGTAGTTGCTCATAGAAATAAGGTGTCCTAGGTGTCATGGATGTGTCTTGGAGTTGGGCCCCTACCCAAAATGACCATTTTGAGTATTTGGATTAATAATAATTCAGGCAAGTGGAAAGACTAACAAGGTTGTTGCTCATAGGATTGATAAAATTAGCACGGATTAAGTGGAGGAGTACCTTTGAAGGATCTCTTTTGCAGTTTTAATTTTTTATGATCTCTTTTCCAACTTAGCCAAGGAAAGTTGCCATTGGACAGCTATAAACCAAATTTTCTTTATAAGATAGGATAATTAGATGGTCAAGAAACATATGTTCATAGTTGGTATAGCAGAAATGTGGATGAAAGGTGAATAAGTAGTAAGATGGAATTGAGAATGAATTCATTTAAGGGCAATTCAACATTGTTAATTATGTTACTAGCTGAAATGTACAAGGAATTAAGCTTGATGTGTTATTGGTTTAATGCTCTCTAAATGGTAGCAGATAGGATTCAAACTGAAACAATGGCAACCTGTGAAGACGAGATGAGAGCAAAAATCCATTAGGCTTTGTTTGGATGCATTAGCAATGCAATCTTCCCTATATACTTTTTGAGACTCTGATGTGACATTTTAACTACCATAACAACTTTACTTTTTATTATCATTACCCATATTTTCAATCATTTTCCTTACTATTTTATTAAAAATCCTATATTGCTGATATCATCCCCACTCCACTTTCCTTATATACTCCCCTTCCTAATGTATTCTATCCAAACAAAGCTTTAGTGTTTAGTGGCCAAAGTAGGAGCCATTAGGATGTGGAAAAGGGCTACCAAGACAAAGTATGACACTATCACCAAGTATGCATAGTCTATTCCACAAATTTAGTTACGTGTTATATGGTGCTAGGTCATGATTGTTGAGTCTAGATGTTTAGTTTTGATGATTAACAAAATTTGTTTAATAACTTGAATTAAGCTAATGAGTTGTTGCTGAGATTTTTGAATTTATAAGAGACTTTCAAAGGATGTGGAAATGTTCGGAGGGACGTTCGAAAGCTTCAGAGGAAACTTTAGGAGTTCTAGAGTTATGTCTGGAAATTTCAAAGGAGAATTTTGGATTCAGGGGATGCTTCAGTGGTCGGAAGAGGGACGTGTTCTAGGTTAAGGAAGCTTCAAAAGTTGCGTTACAGTTTCAAAGGATATATTCAGAGTTCAGAGCAATGTTTGTATTATCAATAAATACCTATTTATCGGTGATTCGGAAAAAAGATTTTATCATTTTTATCAGAGATATTATTGTTTTTTCTAGGACCTTTATTAATAAAATAAAAAAAATTAGAAAAATAGAAAAAATTTGAGAGATTTTCAATGAAACTTTATAATAAATTATAATAAATATAAACACATAATTTAGAAAAAATAGATTAAAAAAGTCATCATTACATGAATAATAAATGTGCACATGAGAAATGCATATAGGCTGACAGAAGGAGAGTAAATTTTAGCAAGAAAAAGCATTATATTAAACATTATATCTCCGATACTAAGTCACACACACAAAAAGAATAATAATACATGGTAAGTGTTTTGCACATTAAAATAATTATATTAACTCTTGTCTGTTGATATCTTCAAATTTCAAACTGAAATATATTAAATCAAAACAAATTGATTTTTTTCCTTTCTCATCCACACAAAATCAACATTTTTAAGACTTGAACACTCTTGAACATACAAATCTTCACAATGTATGTATCCAACAATATCTAAAAAGGATTCTAGACATTCAAGACCAATCAAGAAACATATTTACAAATTTTAGAAAAAATTTATTTGTCACAATTTTAAAAATATTTATAATTAATATTAAATTATAAAAATAAAAAATCTGTTTCCAGACAAATCCTTACTTAAAACAGCTAACTAAATTGTATTTATTATGACCCAGACACTGATTTTTTAAGGAAATATAGTTTTAGGGTTTACCCCCAAAATTTGTAATTTTACAAAAAAAAATAATAATAATATATATTTTTGTTGAAAATCTATGTTTTTCAACAAATCTTATGTTTAATTTGTGTTTTCATTTGAAAATAGTGATTAATTTGGGATGAATCAAATGATTTAGGGATTTTCACCAAATCATGCGTTCATCCCCAATCTACCCAAATTTGACGGATTTAGTTATGCAAATATGTTTAAATCAACACTTTAATACAATTCAAGTATGAATCACATGATTTTGAACAAAATAAATATAAAAAACTGTGAAAAAAATGCATTTTCATATCTACACAATGTCCAGACGTCCAATTCGAAAAATGAAATTTTGATCTTGAAAATGGAGTTTTTCTCCCACAAAATCGATAATGGATCTTTCATTTTTATTAGTAGAATATAAAAATGAGGGAAAGAAGGAGAAAAAAATGGTTTAGAGGGGTTTTTCACACCTCACAGCAGCCGAAAATGTCCCCTCCTGCACGTCCTTGTTTTACCAGAAATATTGATAAAATCTTAAATTTATCGAGATTTTATCAATAAAATATTGATAATAAAATGTCGATATTATCGATAATCATGGTAAAATGACGGAAATATCGATTTTCAACATGATTTTTTATCGGTCAGTGCACAATAATACCGTCAATAATATCGATAATGTAATCGCTGGTTCAGAGAGAGCTTCAAAGGCTCGCAGATTCAAATAATGCGTTCTGGGTTTATAGAGGAAGCTTCAAATGTTGCACCCCGACCTTCAAAAGTTCTAGAAATGTAGTCGTTAGTGGTGGTTGGGACCATCAGACCTTCAGAGGAACGTTCAGAGAAAAGAAAACTAACATCAGAGGTCTGAAAGGGAAACTGCAATGGTAAACCCGACCTCCAAAGGTCCGAAGCTTGGCTTCAGAACTTTGGAGTCGTAAACAGGCAGTTTCGTTGAAGTAAACTGCAAGTTATTTTAATAGTTTAAAATATACCAAAAGCGGTTGCAACAGTTAGAATGGATTTGGAACTTATAAATAAAAGTTCCAATAAAGAAGAAACAGACTCTTGAGTGCATTAAACATCCAGAAAGTGCATTCTCTCCAACATGCGATCAAGATTAGAATACTAAAAGCTACATCTTTTACATCTTAGAGAAGAACAAAAGCACAATAAGGTTTAATATTTTATCATTTGTATTTGAGCTTTGACTATGTGTACACTAAGGCTTGATTAGATACAGTTTCTTGTACACATTATATTTGTAAAAAAGGGAGAGTTGCTAGTTAGCTCTAAAAGCCAATTAGTGTATGAGTTGCAAGGGAGCTGAAAGGATTAGCTTGTGAGAAACCAGGTTGTCTAAGTTCTTGGTAATCTCTGGAAACCAAAGGAGGTGTGATTCCATACGTTAATACTGGAACCCAAGGTTGGGGATACCTTGAAGAGTGGAGCAAATGCTATGAGAGCCCAAACTACTATAATCCTTGTGTTCTTATTGTTGTGTTTACTTGTGTGTTTCCACTGCCATCTATTTTCTGCACTTGCATATTTCATTTAATTCCCCCATCTTAATTGGCTTCCTTGCTTTGCCACACACTTTGACGTTTGGGACCCAACAATGAACCTTCTTGCAAGGTAGACAAAGATGAATGCTGATGCTACGGGGATGTTGGGGATTAGGGTAATGGTCCAATTTATACTTTTAATCAACTTGGAGATTTCTAATTTTTCTTTGGCTCTTAAGCTCTTTAACAAGGGGCATTTACAAGATAAGTGAAAATAGCTTTGGATGACTGGCCATTTACTCTAGGGATCTAGCAACTTAATAGCAACTTACTAGGACTATCAAGTCAATTTATTCAAGTCAAGGGAGTGAGAAAGGCAAAAGAAAGACCCAAAAGGGTGTGGACTGAGGTGGTGAGAAAAGAGCTCCAAGTTAAAAGGCATTTTACAACCCCAGGAAGTGTATAAACTTTAAAAATACCTGACAGAGGTCTAGAAATTGATTTCCACTAAATATAGAAAATAAATGGTAATGAGAAGAAGTATCTGTAACGCTGATACAATAATCACCAGTTTCTAGGAGAATTACAGCTGGTAAATACCCTAGAACCCGCAAGGTAATCAAGTAATAACCTTGCATACAGAGAGCTACAAATATTAATGCGAGAAAAACTGGAATAGTCAAATATTTTACAGAAGAAACAAATAAATAATTTATTTAATTGGTTAACAAAAATGGCAATAAATGGATCACTATCTCAATAATTTTGTTCAAAAAAGATGACAAGTATAGCATATCATAGTCGAATGGATTTTTGTACAGCAGATCAAGCATGCATGTAACAAACACATGTTTGCACACCCATCCACCCCCAAGTATACATCAGTGCTTCCAAAAATAGATATATAATTTTTATCTAGAAGCTTTATCGGAAATATAAAAAATAAAAAATAGAAATCCTTAAAAATAAAAATAAATATAAACATGTATTTGAACAAAAACATTACTTTAAATCCACTATTTAAAATCAATGGAAATACATAATAGATCCATGCAACCTCAACAAATTTAATATGACTTTAATACATGCAGTTAAGTATATATTGACATAAATATATAAATAATAGACACTGAATACTTATGAATTTTATTGATTTAGGGAGGTTGTAGTTATTTGAGAAAAAATAAGGGAAGAAATGGTCAAAAGAGGGACTCTGATGATAATTTGTTAAAAAACAATAGTATCTCTGACATTATCGATAAGTCGGAGATGATATTGATAAATAAGAGATAATGTCAATAACATCAATAATATCTTGATAATATCTCTCATATCATCAATAAATTATTAAATAGACAAAATGTTGGTTTTCATAAGATACTTTATCAGCCACCTCCCAAAAAGATATTATCAGAGAAAATCAAAAACACAAGCAACACACACAATGCTAAACTAACAACAACACCAGCTGGTGTACAAAACAAGGAAATAGTATTGTACTGCATCAACATGAGAGTTGGAAATAATTGGCAACACCCACATAATAACAGCTACAATCCAAAATGAGGAACTAGTATTCTACTCCAACGTGAAAGTTGGCAAATGCCCACATACGACATATTATATGCCCATTTCAGAAAACATTTAGCCAAACTTCATCCACCAATTCAACAACCAAAACAACAATTGCTTTTAGAATACAGATTCTAAAATATGGGCAAAGATTATTTGCCAATATAAGAGGTGCATCATGTAGAATACTCACATCTTGATTAAACACCAGAGCTTCCTCTAATGAATGATAGGATTCATTCAACGATGTAACTTTGTTATGACCGAAATTACCACAGATGCGTATCTGCAGGTGAAACATGTAAATCTTAAACTTTTCATTTGGCTAAACTCAGCATAAAGAATCCCCTACCCAAAGATGATTAAACATACCTTATCCTTTTAAAGGTTAAAAAGACTGCATACCCTGTTGTAAAGCTCACGTACAGAAGCCTGAAAGACAAAGTATTAACAAGCACTGGCATCATTTTCAACAGCATGCCCAGATGTTGGTAGACTGGCTATAATGTAAATATCATATTTGTAATTGGCAGCGAACAGAAAATATGTCTTGGAATCTTAGACCCATCCCAGAAAGAAAAGAGATCCATTAAAAGATAATGTAGGAAACAAAGATTATTAGATGAAACTTGTTTGGGAGCTAAGTTCTCAAAACCAGCTTGCTGCATGGTAATCATACAATATTATGATAGAAAATTTACAGAAATGGATGATATGGTGGCCCTGTTGCTGCATGCTCACAAATCATAAGAAGAGAAAAAAGGCATCTTGAACACATCATAAGAAAAAATTTGGAGAGATGGCTCTGATAAGCATAACGTTCTCATTTATCTATTAGATCCCATTACTTGATCACAGGAATGCTATTTATGTTTGTAAGTTCACCCTCACCAGTCATGTGGGTGAGGCTTTGAAGATAATCATGATAATCTTTCCTGTAAGATTAACATGGGCATGTCATCTGCTGTTCCAGTCATAGTTGAATTTGTTATAAGGTTAATATGGTGATCATCTTGCTCTATGCTTAATGCATCATAAGATGGGAAAGGGTCTCTTCAACACAGTTAGGAGAAAATTGGAGGGATGGCTCCGACTAAAATAATTTTCTCATTAATCCATTAGATCATATTCCTTGATCATAGGAAAGCTATTTATCTTTATAAATTCACCCTCACAACTGTTCCATAATCACAGGAATGCTATGTATTTATGGATTCTCCCTTACGATTCCTGGTGCTAAAGTATTGAAGATAATCGTAAGAGTCTTTCTTTATGAATTCACCATCACCATTCCTGTTGGTGAGGTTTTGAATATGATTGTCAGAGTCTTGGTGAGCTTTTGAATATGATTGTCAAAGTTTTTCCTATAACACGAGCATGTCATCTGCAGTTACAGTTGTAGTTGAATTTGCTAGTAGCAGCCAGATTGGGCAGGGATACAAATACCAACAACATAAATCACTGGGCCAAAAAAATTGTTGCAAAGTAGAGCGGTTGATGAATCTTATCTAATCCCTTCTGATATTTGTATGAAGCATATAAACTGACTTTATATCAACTGATTTTGTAGCTTAACATGCTTCATTTTACATTGCCACTATTTCTTTTTTTTCTCCCTTGTTATAAAAATGATGACAAACAAGCATTTTGAAGTGCAAAAAACCCAAGACATAGTAGCTTACTGATTTAAATCAAGCAATGATGGATTCAATTTGTGGCTCCAATATTATTGAATAAAAGGAAAGGTCTAGATATGAATAGCCTTTTTTTCTTTTCTTTTTCTCTGTCATTTATCCTTTTTCGCTTTTTCCAGAATTAATAGCTTTACCAAATCCCAGCATTTAACATCCTGTCTTATACCCAAAATCTGTGATTATCAGTAACGAATACTAGGTTCCTGTACAACTATTATTAGCTTCTTACTCATACTGCAGAGATCCATATTCCAAAACCTGGAAAAATTTTGCACAAAGGGTGAACATTGTGATGGGCTTTTCCAATCAAGGAAACTGGGTGCAAAAGCAGTACCTTGGAATATCTCAAAGTTTCCTCTGAAATATGATAGTCCTAGGTTGAAAATGGACAAAGGAGCTATGAACATGCAAATGAAATAACAATAGGGTAAATCAGCTGATACCCTATTTGATGAAATGACTCATGAGGTTAAACATGTGCAATTTTCCATTTTCATTTTCATTGTCAAATTGACAACTCCAAAATGATGGCAAAATATCCACAAAGCCATTAATCTTTAAAGGGGGGTTTGTATTTTGGAATGCCAATGAAAAGTCAATGATGTTTTCTGCCGATAATTGACAATGTGCATGTTTAAAAAAATGTATGATTTTCAAAAAAATTTTTAGGTTCAAGGGCATTTAGGTCAAATCATTTATCATAATTTCTCCTACCTATCACATGTGACCCAAATCCATCATAAGCCACATATGGCATGGAGCTACTAAAACAGGTTATTACATGTCAGTGAAAAAAGTCCTTTAGATTGTGTCCATTAAACATCATGCAATCCCAGCCTTTTATTGTGTGGGAATGTGGGATTCACATTCATTGTTGGCATTTTCATGTGAGGCCCATATTCATTTTCCATTACTCATCATATCTAGCATCACTTCGATGGGCCCAAGATCCCCACCTATCGCTCAGAAACATTCACAGTGCTTGCATTTATATCTTATGATCAATTTGGAGAATAAGTGGGGTCCACCCATGGGTGTTGGCCTACCATAATATGGAGTCATGTGGGATGTGTATTATGAATCTTATTGGGTCCATCATCAGGATTGATAGTCCATTATTTGGCTTAATATTGATGTGAATCATTAAGCATACATTGCCTACATTCATTTTGGGCATCCTTTATGGAGATCCTTCCTACATTAACAACCATTCATATCTGCAGCCTAAGCTTAAAGTATTCACTCGTTGCACATAGCTCTTCATTGATGTGTGCCATGTATTGCCTGGGATCACCTTTGAGGTTGGTAAACCATTCTGGTAACCGCAACCATTTGCCTTGCATGTTTTCATCGGACATCTGGAGAAACCTGATAGAGAATTAACAGGTACAGCACAACATCTGAGAGGGAGACTGCCAAAAGGTGAGCTCTGTTTTTAACATCTACGTATTTAATTCATTCAACTATCCAATTGACCAACATCAGTGTGACTGTAGGGAGGAAGGATAACAGACCAACTGGAATGGGAAGTCGGGGAGTCTTTTATCAAACAGAGGAACGGTGGAAATGTTATATAACATTAACATGAGTTGCACCTCGGTGATGTAGTTGTACATGAGTTACAGCCTGTAACGAATGCTACTTGTATGGGATAAACTATAAATAGTAGGAAACGGAATGAAATGATAACAGACATTCTGGAGAATCATTACGGCATCGCTGCAACTGGAGTCTGGCAGACTCTAACGGGCATAGATCTTTTCTTGATTCCTTTTCTTGGATCCTAACAGTGGCGCCTATGATTTCCTAGTCAGTGAAATATTCAACATTCGAAATCGAAGCCCCCATTCACAGGTTCACATTTGCATGGACCAGTAAATCAATCCCCATATAGAAAAGGAAAAGAAAAGGATTAATGGAAGCAAATGTTCAAGAAAATTCAGCAGATGATCCTCCGTTTTCAAAAAAAAAAAAAACAAAGAAAAAGAAAAGAAAAGATCTTTAAATTGGACTAACCAACCAAGAACTGACTTTAATCTCAAGAAGAACATTTCAAGAGGAATAGGAATCCAAATGCGAAAAAATAAAAACAGTTTAAACGCAAAAATTAAGTGCATTTACAAAATGCGGAAGCATCCTTGAAGCCATAAAGCAGCTCTTACTTGGGAGAGATAGTGGAAGACGGATCTTCTTCTTCCTTTTTGGGATCCGAGACGGATTCAACGAACATTTGATCGATTATTTGAGCTTCCATCTCTTGTGTGACAGACATGCAGCTCTCGGAATCATCCTCATCGTCCTCCCAGGATAAATCGAAAGATTCGAGTGACATTCTCCCGACTCAGATTTTCCTGAGGAATCGAGACGCATAAGGCTGCAGTGAAAGCCGTGAACTTTTTTTTATGGAAAGAATGGGAGCAGATGCAGGTATGAAGGAGAAGGCGCGGAGATACGATTCGCTTCTCCACGTCTTTTGGTTTCCAATCTCGCGCGCCCTCAAAAACAGTTCTCATACCCAGGATGTAGGCTAATCCGCGCGCGCATGGGCTGAATCAGGCAATACGCGGCACGTGTGTAGTGTCGGAGCCGTCAATCATACCAAAAGTTTTTAGATCGTCTCACGGTCGTGTAAGAAAGAATGGATGGTTGCAAAATACACTGGAAAATTTTAAAGTCCGATTTAGTCCAAATTTCCCTTTTCTTAACATGTCGCTAGAGTAGCTGAGATTGGAATGTGTTCCCGCGTGTTATGGGATTTGCACGTTGGTGGACTCATCAAATCTTGGCCGCCTGTATAGACACAGTGCCTCAAAGGAAAGAGAGCGCAAATTGCTTGTGTTGTAGTGATAGCCGTCGTTATGCGGGCGGCGCAGGCCACGTGTATGTGGTATTCTTTTGGGGGCGATTGGCGTAATGGAAATGAATCGAAGAGAAAGAGAAAGGATTAAACAAATAATGTAAGCAATACAAGACACGTGTCAATTATAAAATAAACAGGTTAAAAATACATAAATGGGAAGAATTAAGAATAACTGCAGAAAAAATAGAATTATTATGGAAGATAGGTGTCAAATAAACCCCTTGTAACATGATATTTTAATGGAAATTCCTCTCCGTTCCATTTGGCAATCAGTCCTGCTCTTGTGAGTGTCGCTTGCACATTGATATGGTGCCGTAGGCGGACCCAGGCGGAAGTCAGGGGCATCTCAAATTTTGACATGGAATAGCCTTCTTTCTCAAATTAAATATCTGAGAGGCAAATATAAAAATTTACAAATTAAAAATAGAAATAAATACATCGTTAATTATGTGTAAAGGATACCACTCGCAATGAATGGTTCAGTTATTGCGTTATCTTATGCAGGACATCATTAACCACCTAAATTAGATAAGCAAGTGCGTGTGCGTGCATTGCGGCTAAGTTTGAGGACTTGGAGAACGCAATAACCCAAATCCCATCTTAAAAATATCATGCAAAATTTAAGGACTTTATATATATATATATATGTATATATAAAGTTATCTTTTACTCATGCTTTGCTGCATTTTTTCATTAAAAGTATTTTTGCACAGCACAACCAGGATTTTGAAGCTTTGCCAATCAACAGTGAGAGGGAAAATTCTGTTTTTTATGTTTTTTATTTTTTTTTCTTATATCATTTTTTGGTTCTTATTTTTTTCTGATTTTTCAATTTAAGGAATTCTAGATTTTATATCTACTATTTAATTTCTCTATTAATCAACTTAAAAATATTTAGATCAAGTTTTTGTTTCTGTTTTTTTCTATTATTGGATTTAGAGAACCTTATTTACTAGTAAATATTCCTATTATTCAATTTAGGGAATATTAGATCTTATTTTTATTCTTTTTTATGCATATATTTGTTATTTAATTTTCATTATTTCATTTAGAAAACCTTAGATTAATTTTTAATTCTTATTTTCTCCACTGTTTATTAAGGAAATCTTACATTATATATATTCTATTTAACTTTTTCATATTATTAAATTTAGGGAAGCAACATCAATTCTTTTTGTTTTCTTTTCTTATATTTAATAGAATTTCATATTGGTCTTCGAGTGAAGCTCGTTTAGTATAGAACACATTTTAAGGTTCAGATTTAACAAATAACATGTGTACTTGGGTTTATTTAACAAAAAATAAAATAAAAATAAAAATCAAAGGGACTTTGTCGCCCAAATGAGGTTTTCGGTGCACATGAAAAATTAAATTATGTGGGATGATGTGTATATCATTTTTAAAATTTGAACGGTTAAATGTGTTTTGAATAACGATAATACCTTGTGGTAAAAATTTTAGGTTGAAATGAATTTATTTAATTAATTAAATTTGGCAAAATATGAAAAATAGAAAAATAATTAAATCTTAAAATTGTGAACTATAAATGTGCATGTGGGCCCATAAGATGACTAGTGCATCTCATTGTCATCTTAGGGATTAATTTCTAGATATTGAAAATTAGAAGAACATTTAGAAAAAATAAATTTTTTTAAATAAATTGGTTTTTACACCTTTAGCAGTGACCCAAACCCAAGCCCAGGTAGAAGCCCAGGCCCAAGCCCTGCCAATTCAATGTACATGCGGACGGCTAAAAATGTTTTGGATGGATCTTAGTCATTTGATTTTCGATTTGGACGATCAAGTAATTAATTTTGGAGTCTTTGAACATTCTTAATTTAATAAAAGAGTCATATTGTTTGAAAGATGGTCAGATCATGTGAAAATGAATGGTCAAATTTGTTTTGTTGAATTATAAACCCCACAATATCTGATCTAGACGATCAGATAGTTAATCTTGAGGTTTTTAAACATTCTGGATTTAATGGAAGGATCAGATTGTTCAAAAGATGGATAGATTATGTAAAATTGAATGATCAATTTTATTTTGTTGAATTATGAACCCCTCAATCTCTGATTTGGACAATCAGATAGTTAATCTTGAGATTTTTGAATATTTTGGACTCAGTTGAAATGTCAAACTATTCAAAAGATGGTTAGATCATGTAAAGATGAATGACCTGATTAGTTTTGTTAATTTATGGACCCCCATGATCTTCGATCTTAATGATTGGATAGTTAATCTTGAATTTTTTGAATATTCTGGATACATTGAAGGAGTTATATTATTCAAATAGTGGCCAAATCATATAAAAATGAATGGTTGAATTTGATTCGTTGACTTATGAACCTCATGAAATGCGATTTGAATGATTAGACAATTGATCTTGATGTTTTTGGGTATTTTGGATCCAATGGAAGGTCAAATTATCCAAATAATGGTTAGACCATTAAGATCTAAGTGGGCAAGGGATGCGAATCTTAAGTGGACAAGGGATGCAATTCCCTAGATGTGATGGTGTGATCTTTTAGATTGGTTGGTATATGATCTAAGGCGTAAATCTGATGAGATGATAGTCAGATAGTAAAGAGAGATGGAATGTATCTCCTTAGCTGGTATAGTGACCTGTCGAACCCGATAATTTATAATGTTTGATGTGATTTGATTAGTATTTTTATTACATGTGCTAACTACATCTAAATTACTTACTGAGTTATTATAACTTATCATAGTATTTTTCTTACTAATAAAGCCACTCTTGAAAGACATTAGTCATAGCGTGGGGATAAATATAAAAAAAATTTCTATGGAGTGATTTTAAAAATAAATGTTGTATTTCTGTTGTTATGTTAAAGGATTGTACTTGATTATAATGTAGACTGTATTGTAATACTTTTCATAATTATGAGTTATTGTAGTTGCTTTTGTAGTTATGTTTCATCTCTAGTACGATAGATCTTAAGAAATTCACTTCTGAAATTGAGAATAACATTTGTTTGTGCCTGTGCTGGAGCCAAGGCATGACAAATATTTTATGTACTTATAATGTTTTATAAATATTAACTTAGTTGTATTTTATTACATTAAAAGAATGATTTATAGTTTAGGATATCTTTATTTAATTGATTATATTATTACTGATCAGACTTATAAAATTGCATTATAAGATATGATATAAGTTGATTTTAATTTACAATTAAAATTTATTATATTTTGTAAATTATTCACCATAAATGATTTGAATAGTTCTTATTTCATGACATGCGTTATAAAGAATATTTTCTTCAAAAGTATCATAATAACGTATATTTAAACATTAATATTTAATATTTTAAAACATAATATTCAGACATGAACTTTGCAACCCCGACAAAAGGTTCTAGTTCCGCCCCTGATGGGGGCCAAAAAACTGAAGGACCGGGGGTTATGAATCACAAGATCAACAGTCATGTGAAATTCGGGCAAACCTAAACTTAAAAGACAGCCTGGTGCAATTAAGCAGATGTAATAATGCTCCAACGAGGATAACAAAGTCTACCAAGCTTCAGCCTACACACAATAAACAGCAGCAGCCCTTGACATTGTTCAGCAGCACGATGAAAATTAACAGACGTTCCCAAGCAAATATGGGATGCTAGAAACACGTAGATTTTCGCAGCCACTCCAGGTTACATTAGTACTTTCTTACATTAATATCCCTTGATCCACATGCTCCTTCCAAATTAAACATAATCCAACCAAGGAGTTGCCACAACTTCTTCCTCACAACCAAAAACCGAACTCCTGCAGTACACCGTAGCCTCACTCTTTGCGAGCATCATAAGTATTTTGAGCACTCAAAAAGAACTTCACCTTTACCCCTAATATTTAAAAACTAGAGCAGCTTAGACAAAATAAATGAGCAATAGTCCCAAACGCACCAGCTTCGCACCACTCCCCCACCTTAGCAGGATTATCACCGCTGCTAATGGATCAAGATGACATCTACAGGGATTTAATTACAATGAGTCGGTAGAACAACACACTTCTTTTGTGGTGATTTTGCGCAATCATTTGCAATTGTTTGTATTGACACTTAAATGAAGCTCATGTTGCTCATAACAAAAAATAAGAGAATATTCTCCCTAAACAAAGGAAATATACTGCACAGCTTTTGTTTTGGTGATACTTCGAGCTTTAAATGTGTTTTGTTTTTAATCGTTTCTTGATGTTTTACCCAAAAAAAAAAAAATCATTTCCTAGAGTTTCTTGAGTGTTTCCACCTAAGCAAGCACCTTGTGATACTGGGATATTTTTATACCCGAAACATGCAATATCGTGCATACTTTGATATTTGTGAACCCATCAGCATTGAGGGCAGGAAGGACGGGGAAAGAGCGGTTTCCTGAGATGGATTGAAGATATCAAGATAGAGCATGGATCATTGTGTGTGTGTGTGTGTGTATGAGAGAGAGAGAGAGAGAGAGAGAGAGAGAGAGAGAGAGAGAGAGAGAGAGAGAGAGAGAGAGAGAGAGA